>JAQGEP010000047.1:0-227277 GCA_028476805.1 Acrocalymma vagum
TGCTGCTGAAAATCTGCCCTGCTCAATTCACCCCCTATCGGCTGAAGCTCGGCTGAAAAGGCACTGTCCGAAAACTTTATTCCAGCTACTGTATCACAGAAGGTCTCTACTTCCGGTGAGCACCACCACCACGTCCTCCTCCTCCGCTTTTCCACCATGGAGACGACCAACCGATCACCGGACCACCCTTTTGTGGACGATCATCTATCGTCTCCGCCCATGACCCCACGGAGGACTAGCCATGAGCCACCCAAATACAAGCGGATGGGCTTCTCACAACGAGCTCAGTCCCCTCCACTAGAATTCATTAAGCCCATTGGACAAGGCCCGCAATTCCGCTTCACCCGGCCCCAGTCAAAGGGCCCTTCTTCTCGCCCTTCAGACTCCGAGGATAATTATGACTATGACGATGACGTATCTGATGAGTCTGATGAATCTGATGAGGAGAGCACTCACGAAGAAGTACGGTCATACCGCATTGTTGGGGGAGCCGATATAAAATTTACACTCGAGGAACTGGACAGCGATTCAGACTATGACAGCGACATAGAGGTGGTGCGGCCAGATGATATCGAAGATGCCGAAAGTGATAGAAGCTGTTCAAGACAAGAAGAACGTGGTTTCATCGAAAAGTTTAAAGGACTTGACCTCCTGGAATCTTCATCAGATGAAGAAGAACGAGAACGAATGTACCGAAGAAGAAAGAAACGATTCAATGCGGGGAAATTCACTGCAAAGCGCACATATAGCCAAAGCGTTGAAGGCGACTCTAGCTATTCTGACAACGACCCGCTAGACGACATCGACCCGACTGCTCGCCGCATTCGCCGTAAGGTGCGCGGCCCCGGAGGCCGATCCGACCTCATATTTGAAGACAGAGGTTTCTCAAACGCCAATAATATCGCCGAGGTGTGGGAGCCAGAAGATGATGTGTTTCTTCACACGAAAGGCCCCCCATCTATTCCTTCCGATGATGCTTTTAATCTTGATGAACTACCTTTCTGGGAAATTGAATTGATAAGTGACACCCAAGAGATGAGTCTCGAGGCCATAGAAAATGCCTCGGTGCAGGAGAACGCACCGGAAATGAGTGAGGTTGATGATCCCACGGCTTCTGTGGAGGTAGTGACACAACCTCCATCGACACCACCAATTGAAGGCGCATCTTATATGTCCAAATTATTAAGCCGTCCGTCTGCTCAGACACATCACTGGATGTTCAGCCTGTTCGGCGTTATTATTCTGCCATTCCAGTATCCTATTCCAAAATTAGGGTCGTTATGGCAACCACCTATTCCCCTTGGTTATGCACGAGTCTCATGGACCTGCGTACGTGGTTTATTCCCAGTATTGTATATATCATCTAATCAAAATAGAGATGCGGCAAGCGACTATATGCAGATTTTGAAAAGATGTATCTCACCGCTGCGGTAGAATTCGCGAAGCAAGCGGCTGGCCCATCGAATGAACACACCGTCTCTTCAAGCAGTTCCGAAAGTGATACATCGGCCACCTCTTCGAAATCCCCGAGTTTAAACTCTCCAAACTCCTCACCCGAAGGTGACATATTAGAAACATCGCCTTCGCCTGCGTCATCCGTCGGTGACAGTCAACTTGACTCAATAATCCCCGACGAGAAAAAGCGCTATCTCCTGTTATGTGTCAACAGTGAGATCCACCGTATAGATCTCGCCCACGTGGATTTAACACCTCAATATCAATATGGCGTGACATCAATAAAAGACGATCAATCGCTGTTTAAGAGCGTGAAGGAGGAGTATGCGAAGCTTCGCGGCAACAAGGCAAAGAATCTCTTCATTGTACCCAAGACTATGCAATTTATCAAGGTGAGCAAGACCCATCTACGAGGATTTCCGTAACATCAAACTGAATAGCTGAAGTTTGAACTCATATATCGCCGCTTATCCGGAGAATGTGTCGGCAACTTTGAGGTAGACAGGATACCGTCCAAAGATGAAGCGAAGAGGTTTGGATACCACTTTAAACCATGCCCACCAGACATCGGTAAACTGCCAATCATGCCGCACATTTTTATGCACTCGTTTCGTGAACCTGGCGATCACACAGGCTCCGTTGTTGTCGAACGACTTCCGAAAAAAGTTGGAGAAAAACTGAGTGCCCAAGAATATCCTGGGTTTGGATGGGGCATTCATATTATTGAAGGGTACAATTGGAAGCTTTTGAGAAAATTCATCATAGGTGTTCTTTTCGTTACATTTATTCTCATGCTTCTTTGGGGTATACTGAGGAAGGATACTCAGGGCGGGTTGGGAATCGGCCAGTATTCTGTTGCTGTTCTGACCCTGGCGTTATCAGTTATTGCACTAGAATTGTGTGACGAATATTGAAAGGCTGGCAGGAAACCTACCATTACTCTTTTCTGATGTATCCTAAAGTGGAAAGGCTATAGCAGTTTCTGTCTGTATTTAATTTTTGGGAAGATAATGCAAGTGCTAGATGCTATGACTATCAAGCTCTGCGACCCAACGTGTCTCTTTGTCGAAGCTGCATCGTTCCTTGCCCTTTAGGTTGCCCAGCCCGACTTCTCTCAAATCTCTGAGTACCTTGACGGCCTCACTGAAACTATCGTTCGACGCATAGCCCTCATCAGTCAAGACGCCTTGTAACTCTTTCCAGAATTGCTGGCTCTTGTTGAAATACTCCGACTCTTCGTAGTGTTGCCGTATCTCATCTGCTGAGAAATGGTACGGACATGGTTCGTTAGTACCAAAGTGATCCCATTCCCTGCAACAATGGTCAGCCAGGAAAGCCAATGGCAAACAAATCAACACACCTCTCAACGCGGATCAAGCAGTCTTTAAAGGGGAAGAGACAGTTGTCCCAGGTAGAGCCAAAAAAAGCTTCTAATTGCTTGAGGGTCTGGCCATGGGGATGTCGCATCATCTTGTACATCGGAGGATTCTTCTCCGCTGTAGAGATTTCGTACGTCTGAATTAGGATAGACTGAGCCACTTGGTATCGTAGCTTATCTTTTGTAGCATCGTGGAGTGTTTTGAAGTTTTCAGGGAGCTTCATCAACATGTCGATCCCATAGTCCAGAAGCAATGGGGGATTGGCCCCGATGAACGTCGGGGTAGTCCAGGCTCCCTGCCAGTCGATAATACATGATATCCTGGCTTGGTCGTCGATATAGATGTTACCAGCATGGAAATCTGGATGCCAGAGTCTAGTAGAGACAAGCTCTTGGTCTTGGGGAGTGATATATGGAATTATAGCAAGAAACTTCTGCAACAAATCTGTGTGAGCCTCTGGGGAATTCTGTTCTGGACTCATGTACTGCCATGGAGTTTTATTGGGTTCCTGTGGTTTCGCATAGGTGTTAATCCAGTCAATCTCACGGCGAGCGATAGACTTTAGGTATTCTGCAGAAGATTTCCCTAAAACCATTTGAGTCTGAAATCCGAATTTTGTAGCCATCCAGACACTTACAAGGACCATGATATTGCATGTTACTGCGCTGTTTCTCCCAGAACTCTCTTCGAGTGATGGGACCAATGCAATAATTTGATTCGACGTGACCGACAACATCTTGTGGACCAGTTGTAACGATAGCCGGCTCGCATCCTGCGATAGCACTATCCTTGAAATACAATGATCCCAATCTGCCAGAATGTGTAAGTTAAACCGACCGCAAATTCTCTGTTAGAGCAAGTTGGATCCTACTTTTCAAAGCAGACCGAGAGTAGTTTCCTTTCCACGTCTACAAACTCACGAATAATATCACACTTCTTCCGCAGTGACAGATCCTGCCAGATTTTGTGGAGTTGGGAGCCTCTCGCTTCTTCCATAATGATATATTCTGCTTGGACAGGGTTTTGGTCGGTAGCACTCCAAGCAAGAACTTGTGGGACGGGTATATTCAAAATGGTCCGGGCAAACTCCATAGTTGCCACTTCTGATGCAGTGGTAAGTACTCGTGGTCCAGCATTAGGGTGTGGGACTTTTGCGATGACCTTTTGGCCGTCTTCCATCTTAAGGCGATACGCCTTGTTGTAGTTGCCTTCGCCGATCTTCTCGAAAGATATACACCTGTCTGCGCCAACGGCCTGACAGACCGCTTGCTGAAGACTGGGCACGTCAAAATGTCGATATCGGGCTTCCAGTTGCTCACGCTCACTCCATAGCCATCGTCCTCTGGTGTAGCAGAACAAGGGATTCATGTCGGTTTGAGGATGGGAGGACATTTTACAGCTACCTTCCAAAGTGTGTAGCAAGCGAAGGTAACGCCGCTTTGCGATATTCGACACGCTCCGGCCAAGCGTCATTACTAGGGACCTACATGTAAAGGAATCCGCGGTACAAATAATGAGACTAAGTTGTTGAAGTCTATTACACCCTACTTAAGTAGAGAATGAGACGCACAACCAAGCTTGCAGCCTTGTCGACTTTCTTATTGGGTGACCTGATTACTAGCACCCCGCTAGAGAACTCTCTCGCTTAAGTAAAGAGGGCGGCAACGTGTGTTATTGGTCCAGTTCTACTTCTTCACAGACAAGCAGTCCAATTTGAGAACTTTCACTTCAAATGATTACACTTACTATACTCCGCAAGTCTGGCGACTTTTGTGTCCCAAAAATCTACATCTCACTCGTTGAATCCCTTCGCGCTGGCCAATAGGTGGTCTCGTCAGGCGCTAGCTTGTCCCATACGGCTTTACTGCAGGCTGTACCACCAATTCATCTACCACGCTGTGTGCTGGGCCTTCCATTATCACATAAAGGCATCTAATGAATAAATGTAATTTAATCTTTCAGTCGCCTATAATGTATATCTTTGCGCTTCATCGGAGGAGATGCCGCCCACTGTCCCCGCAGCTAATGAACGATAACTTTCACACATCTGGCGGCGAGTACATCCTCACCGCAATTGTACACCAGCCTTTCCTCCTTCCATTCAAGTGAAACGTGACTCGCAGTTACTAGACCGTCTGAATAACAACCGTGTGATATAAACAAGGTCGTATGCCGCTGCTTCCTATCGACGCACCAGTCCCTTATAAGCAGCATTTCAACCCTTCTCAAACACTACGCCGATTGCGAAAGAACATTTACTAGAACTACCGGCCTATCTGTGGGCAACTCTCTTCCTATTTGGCGTTTCGCGTTTCCCGTCTGATCAAGCAAAGTTCACCATCGGCAAAGTTGTACAGAAGATTACGAACGCCGAACGCGGCCAGCGACTCTGGCCCTCCAAAACTTCCAAGAACGACAAAAACTACATCTTTCGGGCAGATAAGGGTTCTACTCTGCCGGATGGAAGTTAAGAGATAGTTTTCTAGGCGAAAAAGAACGCTGAAAACAAGGGCGTTCGATTTCTATTCCCAATTGTTCTAACACACAAATATTACTGATCGAGTCCTTATCAACATGAGCCTCGAATAATACCTATGATATGAACTTGCGAGATGGATCAGCCTTCAAGTTGACCACTGCATTATACACTGAAAAAGGTGCATATTGCCGCGGTGCAGCAGTGTCTAAAATAAGGGAATTTTGTATTTTAGAGTTTTTGTTGACCAGTTCGATGTTTGAAGACGTATTTGGGAAGTGTGGCATGTGCACAGAAGAAAAGACTTGGAGTAGAAAAAGCCAGATCATTTATCGAAGAACGAGAATAGGTCTGTTTTTAGTAGTCCACAGAAGACTGAACTCAACTACAAATTTTTCATGTGGCACATACCTCTCAGCTTCGCTATGGCGGAGTAGCACATATCACCGCACTGTCACGGATTCTTGGCAAGTGATAACAATCACCATTTTTCACTCCAACCCTCAATCCAATCCTAAAAGCACAAAAAAGAAGCACAATATACTCAAAAATAAATTCATTCGAACCCATCGCCAAAAAATTTTAAAGCGTCCTTGCTCCCTAAGCGCCTGATCCTCTCAGATTGGCCTCCCTGTTTTCCATATTGTCACACCAGCTTTTGTTTTTGCGCTCAGAACTTTTCCTCGATTTTTTGCGGGCTTACGGTTATTGTGTTTCCCTATTTGGGGGCGGGGGTCGGGGGGAGGGGGTTTGTTTTATGCGGTGCGGATTTTTGAGTGAGGCGTTCTTTCCGTTGAGCTATCGCTGGCGGCCCGTTGGCGTCTTAGGGTGAGAGGAGTGTGAAATTAAAGTAATTATATAGGAGGGGATTTGGCAGGATATTTCACTGCCACTTTGCGATATTTGAAACGCTTTAGCCAAGCCGCTCCTAGAAACCTGCAGGTAAAGGACACTGTGATACAAATAATAAGGTGATGAAGTGAAAGACACTGGACGATGAGACGCGCCGCCAAGCTTGCAGCATCAAAAACAAGACTCACTTAAGTAAGAGGGTAACAACCTGTCTACAGGTGTTATTGGTCCATCTCAAATTCGATACGCAAACAAGCAGTGCAAGTTAAGAACTTTGACTTCAACTGATTTCACTTTATTATACTCCCGTGTCCCCGGAATCTAAATCTCACGATAGCCATTATTGGACTTCAAGAGCCAGCTTACGCGATGGAAGACATTTGTAACGAATCAACGGATTGGAAAGTGAAGATAAACAGGGGTATGCTTTTGGATGCCGATTTAAGAGAACTATATCAACACTTTGTAGATCAAACAGAGGAGAGGGTCACGAGAGCTTTCAGTGACAAAGAGTGGGAAATAAGTACCGAGAAACATCCGCGGATAAATGTTCATCACATGACTGTTGTGAGCATTGGAGCGAAGGCTTTAGGATTACCCTTACAATCCAGGGTCCTGGAGCTCAGAGGGTGATCGAACGTCGTTTCTGTAGACTTTGTTTAGGAATGTGGGAGGAGAGCAATTACACGCTGAGTTTGACAAACTACAAATTCGCCTTTTAGAACCGGCAAATTATCATTTGTAGCACTTGTCACTCATCCAAATTCACAGATCTACGCCGCTATTGTGAATTTGTGTCACAATCCTCCTTCATAGGATGATCGACAGCTCAGTGATGCTATCGACAATGAGGCGCGCACACTATGATTGTTAGGGATATATTCCGCGCGATCGGAACCTTATTATGTTCAAAAGGTACTCATGACAAATACTAGTAAAGTCTGGGACATACCCGATTCGAATGAACCTCCCTCAACAATGCTCCTCAAATACCCAAACTATCCGATTCAGAACATACTCTAAAAATCAGTTCATCACATCAAGCGGACCAAACCCCAACATGCAACTAAAACTCACCTCAAAGCTTAAATCAAAGACGCCCCAAACACCAACGAGTCATTCGAAGCTTTGTACTGCACTCTAGCACTTGACCCCACCCGACACCCAGCTCAAGCGCAAACCACAAATCAACCACCTGCCCCACACCACACCCCAAAACCAGAAACACAACTAGGGCTAATAGCAACGCCAGATCAACGAACTCGTACAAACAGAAAAGGCTAAAGCGAGTCATTCTAAGCTTTACACCTACGCTACATCCTAAACCCACACGCATAACCAAAACGAGTCATTTCATACTTTCCCGACTACGCCAACTCCACGCGACGCTAACAACCTCCCATCGTCCGTCCCGATGAGAACCAGGGAATAAACCAAACAAAGCCGACAAAGAGAAAAAAAATTAGCCACCTCAGTGAAAAACGCATGCCCCAACAAAACACTCATCATACGCACTACCAACGCTAGAAGCGGCCTAGAAAAGGAAAGATCAATCACAGCCTCACCTGCCAATACTACCCGTACACGAAAAACCTCCCAGCTAAACTCCGCCACGGTTCGCTAGTCTACCAGACATATACAACTTCTCCCACAGCCTAGACCCTACTACATGCCATACTCTACCAGATATTCTTAGCCATTGCTTCAAGACATGTCCGCATCCAAGAAAACGATATACGATCTGCTCCACACGGCTGAGCACCAGCTACCGTATCCGGTGGACTCGGAAGGCACGAAACGAAAACGAGTATACACAAACACGGAGAGAAACATCGACCCGAACAACACACTAATCATGACGAGACAATGTTTTAGAGAATCACATCACATCTCATCACATCGCATCGCATGTTTAGTGGTAGCTACATTTCTGATTCTATCCCCTCCCTTTCCTCTCATCAAGTTATTAGAAAACAAGCAACCCAAACCCCCACCCCCATCCCATCCCATAACCATAACCTCACCTTCGTAGTACAAATCTCGTAAACCACTTACTTCCACCACCCACCCCAACCTTTCCTTTTCCCATCCAGACTCGTTCCCATTCACATTCCAAGAAAAAAAACATGAAAAACCGTGTAACCTCGGCGCCAGTCTAGATAACTCGATTCGTATCGTTTCGATTCGGTTCGGTTCGGTTCCAGCTGCGGTTTTCTCATGAAAACTTGTGGGGGAATGGGAATTGGGGCTGGGGCTGAGGCTGGATCTCAGGTCCAGCCGCAAGCCGGGTACACGGTACAAGACACAATATTGCTTATTTTCTAGATGGAGATTGGAAGCTAGATTAACCAAGCATACATGCATGTATCCAGCAGATAGATACACGAACCCCGAAGTCGATTCACGTCTTCATCTAATCTACCCATGCCAAGCTTGTCTTGTGTCTATGGATGTACATGATAATCTTCTCGCCCTTGCATTAAACGCGATCAGCAACACAAACACGTGCTATCGCCGCAGTGCCCAGTGCCTGTCACACGGAGACGTGGCGGTGGGAGGCGTACTCTATTTTGTGGGTTCCGTGGTACGTCGTCAGTGCTTGTGGTGGGCTTTGCGTTTTGAGGAAGGTGCGAGGGGACTAGTTTGATGGAGCTAAGAGGGAGGTACCTAAAGCATGTCAATATTTCTTTAAATGGGGATGACTTGATGAATTGAGTTGGGCCGGGCTGTGATGAGATTAGTACGGGGGTATTCAGCCCAGCACAAGTCTTTTCGTTGTGCCTGGCCTGCAGGCCCATCGCGGAGTGCCTGTGTGCACAAGCCAAAGGCGAGGTGTAAGGGATGGCAGATGAACGGGACATGGATAAGTGCGCAGTATCTAATCAATTGCACGTTGAATTGCTGGCTTCTTTCAGCTGATAGGAGCGAGCCGTGGTCGACTAGGCGGGCCAGGCGGGCGGCATGGTTGTTCCCGTGGAGATAAACCACGGATCTGGTGCTGGGCGAACAAAGGCGTAGGGAATAATGTCAAAACCCATGTCGGTCCGAAGACATTTGACTACACAAGAATTTGCCCGACTCAACTAGGCGACGAAATGGTCGAAGAGATGAAAGTGGACCGTGGCAGCATTGCCTGTACTCACGTAACTACTCACCGTGACAAAAAGTATTTGCCTGGTGGCACATGACATGACCAAAAACGAGCTGTCAATTGTTGCTTTTTCACCGAGGCGCAGAGATTTCTAGATGGAAGGGAAGGACGGAGAGGGCTTGCCTTTCCGTGTCGGCTCCCCTGAGTGAACCGTGATCATCTCGTGTGCGGAGAAGGATTTGGCTTCCATTGGCACGGAGAGTACCCGAGCGGTAGTGCCTATTTCCAGAGATCGTAGGGCGTTGAGGAGGCAGTGGTTGCTTTTTGCCATCGCTTAATGCTGAGGATGCGCCAGTGCCTTGTCTGGCGTCTCAACGTGTGTGCTATTTCTTTATTTTGCTAAGTAGAGGGAAATGAGGCGTTTCCGGCACCTCGGCTAAACGATGGGTTACCTAAGTGAGGGCAATTGTGATGCAGTTGAAAATAAGGTGCACCAGAAAGTTTGAACGGGGTCGAATGAAGTGGGAGGAGGTGGTGGGAGAGACCTTGATCATGGCCATGGCCATAAGTACAGGGGCAAGCATGGGATCGGATTGCAAGCAGGGATGGTGCCCAGGATGCATTTTGCATTTTTGGTGGGCTTGTTGTTTGTGATTGGCTGATGAGCGCGGCAGCATGTGCATCTGTGGCCGGGGGGCAAATGCAATGGCAATCATACCTCTGCTGCACACATGCCCGCGATGCTGTGGCTGTATGAAAAGACGTCATGTTGCTCGAGGTCGCTGCATGTTTCTCTGCTGAGCTCCTGGGCTTGTTGAGGGAGGCGTCGAACAAGTGCAGTCCAGTGTTCTAGCGCTGGCGGAGCGTTGGTAGCGGTTGAGATGTGGGTTAACGACCAGAAGAGCGCGCCCAAGGCTTGTTTGAGCAGAGGGCCAGCGACGGTTGATGCCGTATCAGCAGTAGTTTTGGACGAGAAGGATGGAAGGGGAAGAGGATTGACAGCGTGAGATTGGGACGAGGCCTGAAGCGGGATGGAGCGGGACGATCGCCATGGGCCAGCGACCGGGGAATGACAGATAGCCGACGCCATTGTGTGCAGCTACGAACCAGCAGTGCTGAATGCTCGCCTACGCTGGATGATGGACGCTGGATGGGGCCGGCGAGTCCAAATGTCCGCAAATCCGCAGAATAATGTGTGCACCACGTCAACTAGTTATCACATATCTGCATCCGGCATAAGAATCAAATCCTGGAAAAAGTTTGGGTTTGTGGCTTGCGCGTTGGCCGACGTAGCCAGCTGAGTCGTTGATAGGCATTTCTCGAGGTCTGGACGGCGACCTTGTGCAACCACGAACCACGTCCATGTCGTTATATGTACTTGTACTTGTACTAACGCAACAAGTAAAGTGAAAGCAGACCATCATCCTACCAATGCCACCATCTTTAGACAGCCATGGTGAAATCCATGGGCAATCTCGGCCAACGGAGGCCACTGCGACCCTATGCCACTTGCCTGAATCTGCCACTGCCATCACACCCCGCGCCCACCTCACGCCTTCCCACACGCTTGCGGTACACGCCTAGGAACACGCCCAGGCACGGCGCCGGCATGGTGTTGACTTGCTGGGGTACCTGCTCAACCTCTCCTCTTGTCTTGTCTTGTCTTGTCTTGTCTTGTCTGTCCAGCTCCAATCGTATCGTGGCTCTCCTGTTCTTACATATATTCCCTCTTGATGCCCTGCCTCGTCCCAATTTCTTCCTTTCCTCTCCCCACCGCCTGCGATCCACTCCGTCTACTGTTCCTGTCGTAATCGTTCTTTTTGCCAAAGGCGGCGAGCCCAGTGACAACTAATCACCCCAACTATCACTGCCGCCCCGCTAGACTATTCCGTTTAGCATTTTGATTCGAGTACCGCGGGCATATCAAACGCTGGCTTTCACCCGCTTGTCCTCGCCGTCTTTCACTGTTTGTCCACTTGGAACTTGACCCTCCTTCTCAACCTGAGCAGCTTCCTCGCTGTCTGCTTCCCCACCTCCCTCAACCCATCCTCGACCCTTCCTCACTTGGCACCTACCAACATGGTCTACCCACTCAACTATCGCCGTCCCTCGCGGCGTCTCGCCTCATCTAACGAGTCTATCTCTGGTGAGCGGAAGCAGCAGTCAATCCGTGAATCAATCAACTCCAACAGCAGTGGCATGTCACATGGCATTCCCGAGGCCCTGTCTTTTGATCGAATTATCTCTGGTGGCGTCTGCCCAGTAAGTCCAGTCTCCTCACCTCATTGTGTGTGTGGTCTCACAATCGCATGCCGCTCTCCCTGTACTACCATGTTCTCTACCTCTGGCATTACAATCCTCGTGGTTGGTGTGATTGATACTGACTTCATTCTGTAGCCATGCACTGTGCGCGATTTCATGAACTATCTCAAGTACATCGAACACGCTGCCGAGAATCTTCAATTTTACCTCTGGTATCGCGATTACTGCAAGCGCTTCGATGCAATTCCCGAGTCCGAGAAGGCCCTTTCACCCGAATGGTCTGGAGAAGAACTGGAGTCTGAGTCACCTCGTCCAAAGCCAACCGCGGATCCGGAGGCTGATACTATCTTCAAAGACACTGTTTTCGCTAGCCAGCCAAATGTGGCCGAGAAGGAAAAGAACGGCAACAATCCATTCTTCACTCCCCCACGAACGCCAAATGAGGGCGCTAGGGAGGCAAGAGGGTCAATGGAGTCCGCCAATGCTAGCTTCATCACTGGCGGCAAGATCAATCACTCTCAACGTGCTGATGGTGCGTTTGAGAGTGCAGGTCTCAAGTGGAAGCCTTGTGAGTATAACCGACTGTTTGATCTTATTAGGATTCCAACGCTCATTCTCAACAGTGTCTGTTCAACCCTTCCGCGAGGAGATTACGCGCATCATTTCTATCTACATCGCTGAAGGTGGCCCTCGAGAGCTGAATCTTTCGGCGAAGGAGCGCAAGGTGTTGCTTCATGCTCTCCAGCACACTACGCATCCATCCGCCTTCCAAGCCGTCCTGATCACTGCCGAGTGGTCGCTGCGGTGCCAAGCTCATCCCAACTTCATCCGCTGGACCATCTGCAATGGAAATCGCCCTCGCGTCATCTTTGCTCGTGGTTTGGGAATCGGCGGTATCGTCGGCGGTTTTGCTGCTGCCATCGTTCTCACCATCAGCAACGCTGGTCGCGCGTGGCGTGTCATGTCCATGATTGGGTTCTTCATTGGAATCTCGACATTGATTGCGGCCTGGAAGGGCATGTGCGTTGTCCTCCACGGCATGCATCACCGCCATCTTCGACCCTGGGAGCTTTTCAGTTCTGATGATGAGCCTGGAGGCTATGACATGAAGACTGATTCAATGGATAGCTTTGGCTCTGATATTTCAAAGAACAGTTATGAAGATGAACCATGGGTTGCCAAATACGAGAAGCGTAACATTATCCGCAAGATCTTCGATCGCGAGGTTTGGATTCAGGAGCCGGCTCTTCGCCAGATCCAGGACACCATCTTCATTCAGGCAATTCTCGGCGCTCTCATCATTTCCATCGTCATTGTTGGCGTGTTCTGTGCTATTCCCAAGGGCGGCTATTTCTGAGCTGCCTCGAATGGTGTAGACGGGTTGGGGCTGCCTCATTTCCTACTCCTCTATTTTCATCACTCTGTGCTTGCGTTATACCCTGCCTTGACGACCTGGTATTTTTGGTGTTTAATTTGGACGGACTGGCGTTTCTTGGGGTTAACTATTGGAGGGACAGGTAAAAACAAAATTGGTCATATTCAGATCAAAATGAAACAGGAATTTGGTACAAGTAGTATCATTTGGTCACCACTTTCTTCAGTCAGATGGTTGGCACATTTTTCCTGTACGTAGTAGGCTTTTTCTCGGATGTATGAAACTTGATAGTTGAATATTACTTGATTCATCCATCATACTGTATTATTGAATTGTTGTGATTTAATTTCACCCAATCCTGCAAAAAGAAAAGGCACTTACTTTCTACGGCCAATTAGCCCGAGGAAAATGAGGGGACGATGGCGATTCCCACTCCACACTCGTATCTGCAGTATCGGAGGTAGGGATACCCTTTTCGCCATGGCCAGCATTTAATCAAGTAACAACTAACAAGGTTCACCATGACCTCTAACGCTGTCCTGATGTCCGACCATCCCACACCTAAATGCTATCTAAAGGATCTAGCTATGCAGTGCCATTCATTCGCTGTACTTGAGTGGAACTTCCTTGCTTCTAAGGACTTGGATGGGAGGAGAGGTTTTAAGTAGTCGAGGTCCGAAGTGAAAACATGGCGTCATAGCTGGATCAGCTGAGTGAGTGTTTTATTTGATGGGGAGGTGAAGGTTCGATTGAGACATTAGATGGGGATCGGATGGTGTAGTGAGTACTGGAGAATGTTTTGAATGGTGGAGGGGTAGTTTTGTATACTTTTGTCTGGGTGAATGTAGTGGGGCAAACGGACCCTGACATGAAACCTGGATCTGATCGGCGCTTCGCATCGGCACGCCGTTCGAGGAAACCGCCCACACCCAGCCCACCAAGCCCACCAGCCCTGCACCACCAGCGTCATTCTTCCACAATTTCAAGCACTTCCCTCGGCCCACATCCCCCACCTGATCACTCTCAGTGCCTGGACTACGGACAGCCCGCATTCCTTCATAAACCGACCCCTGGCTCTCCTCCGCCCGCCATGCGTTTCTCGCTTTCCCATCCTTTAAACACGGGAACAATCCCCCACCTCGGATCACCGACCCGCTCCTCTCTGTCATTGTCACCTCAACTCGTGGTCTTCTGTTCACTTTCCACCATCAATGGGCTCCTTGGTTGATTATGCCCGCGCCGTCTACCATGACAAGCAGACTCACGTAGTCCTATTCTCATCCACCGCAATCGCCCTCTATGGATACGACCAGGGCATGATGAGCCTCATCAATACAAACTACAACTACCTAGCCACCATGGGCATTGCTGCAAACTCGCCCCTAGTCGGAGTAATTGTATCCGTGTATTACCTCGGATGTGCTGTAGGCGCTGTCCTGTTCTCTAAGCTGGCTGACCAGTACGGGCGAAAGAAGAGTATTTTCCTCAGTCTGGCAGCGGCATCTCTAGGCAATCTCATTATGTTTGTCGCCGGGATGAGATACACGAGAGGCGCGTTGACTGTGATGTTGATTGGTAGAATAATTATGGGACTAGGAGTCGGAGGCATCGACTCGGTAATACCAACGTACAGTTCTGAGCTCTCAAACGACGAAGCGCGTGGGAAAGCCCTAGCACAGGAATTCCAGTCCAATATCTTCGGGCTGCTCATGGCATTCGGCATCAATCTCGGCGTGACCAATGCCCTCGGAAAATCCAATCAATGGGCCTGGAGAACACCAATCATTGTCATGCAGGTGTATCCCGTTATGCTCATGGCATTTGTAGAACATCTTCCCGAATCACCGCGCTGGTTTGTATATCATGGGATGGAGTGCGAGGCGCAGGTAGCGCTGAATGCTATTTTCGGGAACGAGGGCGATGCGAAGCTGGATGAGTTGTTGGATCTGCACGAGAAAGAGAAGGGGCAGAGTGTCGGGTACATGGACATGATCACCCCAGGGCATCCACAGTTCCATCCTACCGTTATTACGATAATGGGCCAGGTTAATCAGGCGTTGACGGGATACGGAGCTGTAAGTGTATATGGACCGCAGATTTTCCAGGTACGTATGCCATGTCTCTTGTGTAGACTCAATGGATTCCATCTCTTCTTCATGTCTTTTGTAAACTTCTCGTGCTTCCCGCGATCAATCCACACCACATGTTTCTAACAATCACTCCTCCAGCTCCTCGGTTTCCCGTGCGCACCTCCGAATTCCTCACTCTCGGCAACTACACATCCTACTTCATCCTCATGACGATTGCTTGGCTCCTCATCGACGCTTTGGGCCGCCGCAAACTCCTCATTCAAGGCTCCCTCATCCTCTCCACTTCCTTCCTCCTTCTCGCCCTCTTCGGCGGCCTAGCAAAGCACTCCTCATCCCTCTCCACCCCCACTTTCATCCCGGGCCTCATCGGCACTGTCATCCTGTTCATCGCAACCGGCGCCTTCGGCATCGGCTGGCTGGCCACCATCTGGCTCATCCCGACAGAAATCTACCCTACAACCGCCCGCGCCCAAGGAACCGCCATCAGCGTGATAATCTGGGGCCTCGCAAACTTCGCCATCACCTTCCTCACACCCGTAATGTTCAACAACCTGTCCTACTTTATTTTCGTCATCTTCGCGGCGAGTAATGCGGTGGCGGGGTTGTGGACGTGGGCGTATCTTCCTGAGACGGGGGGTAGGAGTTTTGCGGAGAATCAAGAGTTTTTTAAGGAGGCGGCTGAGGAGGGGAGGTGGCGGGTTGGCAAGGTAGGTGGGGGCGAGTGGACGAAGATGAGGTTTCCAGTGCAGGAGGAGGAGGGGGAAGAACAGGGACGGGAGACGTGGGTGGATGCGGAGAGGGTCCCGCTTCTAAGGAGGGTGGGGGAGCAGTTGCCGAGTGTGGAGTAGGTAGGTTTGAAGAGATTTTTGTGGTGGTGGTAGGAGTGGTGATGGTGTGCGAGATGTGCGAGATGTGATAGAATGGGAGTGGACTTTCTACTACATCTCCACATGCCCATGATATCAGACTTATCATTATACCCGTTTGGCTCTAGACTGTATGTACAATTGTATTAATTACCACGCAAGCAAGCAACGCAAAACAAGAAATATCAACACCAATTATTCGAAAAAAAAAAAAAAAAGGCACGGCGATTACTAACAATAAGTGAGTGAGTATCTGCCGGCCAATCAAGAGCTTACCCTGCCGCTGTTCTCTCGAAACTTTTTGTTAGAAAGGATCGTTGATGATGGAGTCTGTTTGTGAATGAACAGAGTATGCAGAATGGAGCGGAATGGAATGAGCTTGTTGAACTGAACTGAACTGGTTCTGTGGATGTCTTGAAGGGAACTTATTTCTCTAACGCTAGTCAAGCTCGACGTGCGTATACTAGACAATTTTCTGATAACAAGTGTACATTATATCGAAGCGGGGAAACCCTGCTCATACAAGTTAGGCAGGAGACACGGAACCCAAAAAAATAAAAATAAAAATAAGACTTCATCAACGACATCGGACCTTTTTTGTCTCCTCTCTTTCCAGCTTAAATAACGCAACGGAACACATCATTTCCTGCTTCGTGTCTGGGTAACTACTTAAACTACCTCTCCGATACCCCTCCCCCATCACTATGCATAGATGACCCTGAATGCAATAGCAAACGGGCAGCACGCCTAAATGCAGAAGGCAGCATCTCCACATGCCATGTTAACCGAGACCCAATCCTAGCAGAGCAATACTTCCGGAGATGTTAGTATAAGGGCGTTTCGTTTCTTGTAATATGTCTCGCGCTGTTTGGGAAGGTGGGCGCTGTCTGTCGGGCCGATGCATAGCTTTATTCATTCGTATGTATGTATGTATGTGCGTAGACGAGCCTCCGCACTCCGAAATACCTAGATAGGAAAGGAAAACTGGTAATCGCTCGCTTTGATTTATATGCAGGTAAGTTAAAAACACATCAATCACCTTCATCTCGCACAAAATCTAAAAATCACCATCAGCACTGCACATCCTCCCTCCAAATTTAAAAAAACAACAGCGAAAAAGAAAAAGAACTACAAACAACTTCCTCGCTTCCCCAACACAACCCAAGAAAGCCATGCATCTCACCACCCTCATCACCACATTCATCCTCCTAGCCATCCCCACATTCGCCTTTCCCCAAACACCCGGATGGCCCGAGTGCCGACCCGCTGGATGTAAGACCCCATCCCATTTCTCACAACAGACACAGGAACGGAAATGCACGAGGACGACGGTGTAAATGCTAACGTTGTTGATACGATAGATTGTTGCGCCGGAGCTGGTGATACTACGTGTTGTCCTGGGACGTATTGCAAGACGGATGTTAATACTCATGGGTGTTATCATGCTTGTACGGCAAGGGAGTAGGTGGAGGTGGAGGTGAAATGGATGTGTGGGTGGTTTGTTTGGGGGTTGAGAGGGTTTGGGATTGGGGAGTGTTGGTTGGGGAAATGGAGTGGCGGCGGAGTTTTTCGTTTGGTAATTGCATAGTTTGATCATTGTGGTAATGTTATGTGTTGTTTCGTTTGTGTGCCTACTAAAATTACGGATTGTTCAATTGATGTTCTAGTGCCTGATTTGATATCCGGTTATCTATTGGGAGTACTAGTCCTACATGCCAATAGCTTGTGCTCTAAGTTTTGGGAGAAATTTGACGTTGGATTCATTCCATAGGCACTATGTCATAGAATATAAGAGAGGTTGGTGAAGAATTAGCATCGGGACAGCGATTTCAAGGTCAAATCTATGTGAGTACGTCTAATTCTCACACGACCGACTCCATCTAACAACAAATTTCTTCTATGTATCTACAACCACAACGAGTACTAGAGTCCTCACTTCCGAACACTGTACAATAACACACCTTATTTTCATCTCCATAAGAAAAGATGGGATCTATCACCACCCTCCTCCACTCAACCATTCAACACAAGAAAACCTATGTCACACCCACCAACTACACGCCACCAACCCCGTCTCCAAAACATCCCCTTCCCCCTCACGCTCCCTATCCTCACACATATTCATACACATCCACCTCCCCGTTTCCCAATCCCTTAAAGGCTAAAAAAATCACCCCACGAAAACCCGTCTCGGCGGCTCATGCAAGAACCCCCCCTGATCACAATATGCCCCATGTTTCGCATCATACCTGCATACTCCACCGCACTGGTACAACGGGTAGCACGGCTGCTGCGGCCAGAAGAGACAGCTATGCAGCACGTTGCCGAGGCACATGAAGGAGTTGGGGAGGAAGGGTTTAGTGATGGGGTTTGTGGGCGGGGTTGTTGGCGTTTCTGGGTGCGGTTCTGGGTTTGTACATGATGATGGAGATGGAGATGGAGATGGAGATGGCAATTTCGATTTGGCGTCGTTGTTGGTGCAAAGGGATGAGGTTAGGGCGGCGGGAATGGTATTAATGAGAGCCGCGAGGAAGAGGTAAAAAAGTGGAGTGAGGTATTTCATGGTTGATTGAGTTTGTGGTAGGATGGATCGGATGGAAGGGAGGGGACACGAGCTTATGGAATATGATAATAAGGTTGGAGTGCAAGTATGGGAGCCGTACGTTATATAGATATCAGAACATATCGGCGAGACATAGTCACCATCTCTCCACCCATCCAGTCCAGACCGCACAGACTATGCCTTTTCTCAACGACAATGGGATGGATACTAAAGGGAAGCAGCGTCACCGCAAAGAAACTCACGAACAAACGCCAGTCCAGCGAACCCGCATGATTGCCAGAACACCACGCTTCTTCATCGCCACCCGACCCGTTTCGCCTATAGCATACCCTGATCTCTATCGCGAGTCATGAGTCAAGAATGAATCTCGCGCCGACAGATTTCTCAATGAAGGAATCCAGTTCCATGGCATAGTGGCCCAAACTACAATTACAAAACGAAGCGGAGTCCGTGGCAATCAATTTACCGCGCAACTAGACGACACTGCCTGTCTGAACCAAACCCATCCCATCCCATCCCACCCCATCCTGCGTCTCGTGCAGCTGGTATTCAAACGGAAGCTAGAACTAGCAAACAAGCTGTATCCATTGAAACGACACCAGGTACGTGACTATGCTGATATAGTGTAACACAGAAGGGTATTTCTTCTCCGTTTGGACGTTAGAGTTTGAGATCGAGGAAGAGGGAGAGAGGGAGAGGCAGAGTGATGGACACGAGTCCAGCAAATTCTTGTAAAAGAAAATGTATACTCGGTGTTGGGCAAGTACACGGTCAGTATGCGGTTTGATGGTCAGTGTGGTACCAAGTTAAAATGCCGTGCTACAAAGCGATTGACCTCATCAGGACGCAAATGATTTCACATCACGAAACTGAATTGAAATATAAATGAAATTCTATTCCAAAATACCCAGGTAAATCCAAATCCAACTTTTCTACGCTATGAAGGTCTCATAAAAGCCAACAAGAACGGGTCGTCTATCATGCACATTAGTGCCACCAGAAACCAAAAAATAAAAAACCCCGCATGCCCGTGTATCTATCCACAAAACGCCAACCAATGCTATTGCAAAGCAGAGCAAAGCAAGCTACTTTCAAGGCAAGCGAAGCGAAGCAAGCAAAGTCCAAGCAAAAGAAAAGTCTAAGATATCATGCATCTAAACGATAAACAAAAAAGCCCAATGATCGTGGTTGGGTTTAATCGGCCTCGTCGTCGGTATCCGCGGGCTTGGGTGTGCCCTGTTGGGAAAGTTAGTTTCTGCTTCATCGCAAACCAAACGCCTGTAGCAAGGGGAAAAAAGAAGGCTACGTACCTTAGGGCTGTTAAGCCACTCAATATGCCTCAATCTCCGCCTGACCTCCCGCTCCTTCAACTGCGCACGGGTCATCTTCTTCTTCTTCTTTGCCTTGAACTTCATATCGTCCTTAGCGCCTTCCGCATCGCTCATGACAGGGGTGCCAGTGGTACTAGGGTTAGCGGAACTGACAACGCTGCTTGCGACACTAGATCCAGGGCGAGAGTCCTCAAAGCGGCCCATGTCGACAGCGAGAAGGCCCTTGTGGGTGACGCGACCGTCGACGACGTGCCATTGTTCCGGGCAGAGAGCGCCCACGAATTCTTCGTTGTGAGAAATCATGATCACACCGCCCTTGTAGTCGCGGATGGCGACAGCAAGGCCACCGAGAGAATCGCGGTCCAAGAAGTTAGTAGGTTCGTCAAGGACAAGCAAGTGGGGGTTGTTCCACATGGCACCAGCTGCATGAATGTTAGAAAAATCTCATGTGACTTATACCAGGATAAACTTACCAAGAACAACCTTGACCTTCTGACCTCCAGAGAGACCAGAAATCTCATTGTGATTCGCAATCTCGGGATCCATACCCAAATCTTCAAAATGCTTGGAGATAATCTTGGGCTCCAAGACACGATAACCCAAACCCTCACGAGAAGACTCATGGTCATCGAACTCTTGGATCAGCTTCTGGAAGCCCTTATCAAGCAGCGTCTCGCGAGAGATCATAGTGTTGAACTTGGGCAGCATATGCATCCATTTGACCTCATACTGGAAGCTCTTCTTGTATTTTTGACGACCAATCAGTGCCTCGATTTTGCGGGGGCCCTTTCCGTCACCCAAATCAATCGGCTTCTCCATCTGAGCCTTGTCTTCCTCCGTGAGAACGCGAGTCTGCTTCATGAGCACTTCTCGGTCATCACCGTTGGCATAGC
This sequence comes from Acrocalymma vagum, assembly GCA_028476805.1. Lineage (NCBI taxonomy): Eukaryota > Fungi > Ascomycota > Dothideomycetes > Pleosporales > Acrocalymmaceae > Acrocalymma > Acrocalymma vagum. Next base: position 20,634 of record JAQGEP010000047.1, read on the forward strand.
GCCATTGAAGGTATTGGTTAGGAGTCTTTTCCAAGTGCATCTCAACATGCTCGAGAGCGTGCTGTTTGATGTAACCAATACGCAAGTTCGGATGTTTCTCAACCTTTCCTGATTGAGGGATCACCTCACCAGTAAGGATCTTGATGAGCGTGGATTTACCAGCACCGTTAGCACCAATGATAGCGACGCGGGATGAAAGCGAAAGATTGCAAGAAGCATCGTAAAGAGAAGGCTTGGGGGCTCCAGGGTATGTGTACGTGCAGTTGGTCATACGGAGGATGGAGCGAGTGTTGGACTTGACACCGGTAAGGATACCAGGAGGAGGGAACTTAAATTGGACCTGGGAAGCAGATAGAGTGTAGTAGCTCTTTGCCTCAGGCTTGACTTTGACGAAATCAGCAAGGTTACCTTTGTAGCAAACCAGCTTCTTCTGCTCGTAGTGGTAGATATCCGTGCAGACTTCATCGAGGAAGCCAGAGTCGTGGGAAACAATCAAACTGGTAATCTCAGTGTGCTTCTTGAGATACTCCTGCAGCCATGCAACGTTGGCAACGTCCAAGTGATTAGTAGGTTCGTCTAGGAGCAAGACATCCGCGCGCATAAGCATAGCACGAGCCAAAGCTAGCTTCATCTTCCATCCTCCGGACAAAGAGCCGACATTGTGGGATTGCCTGCCTTCGGGGCCTGCGGTGAATCCGACCTCTTCTAAAACAGAGGAGATACGTTCTTTGCTCTCATCCTTGAACCTAGGGTCGTTTGAAATGTACTCAAGGATGCTAAGTTCAGCATCCTCGCCTTGGTTGTGCTCAACGAAGCAAGTCTTGACCTCGTCCTGAGGAGGGAATCCCTCTAGCTTGCCGTCTGCAATACTTCGCATGAGGGTAGACTTTCCAGCACCGTTGCGACCGCAGAGACCATAACGATGACCCTTGAGCAATCGCAAGTTGGTGTGGGAAAGGAGCAACATGCCTCCGTAGCCGAGCGAAAACGTGGCGTTCACAATCTCGACCTCTCCATCATCCTCTTTGACGGGCACGCCAAACTTGCGCTCGTCCTCTTCGACGTAGAACTTATGAACACTCTCTGCGACCTTCTCAGCGTCTCCAGCATTCATCAAGGGTTCTAAATAAGGAGCGATAATTTGAGGTAGGCGGCTAATCTCGCGCTGATTAACATCTTCGGCAACCATTTCCGAAACGTAGTTCTTTGCGAATGCCCAGACTTCAGTATCACCAGGAAAGTTGAGCAGGTTACCGTTGGCAGTAACTTGCTTCTCGAGGATTGCTGAGACATCTGTTGGAAGAGTACGAGCAATGGCGCCTTCTGCATGGTCATCTCCGCCAGCCATGGCCTTCTCAATGACATCTAGTGCACGAGATGCAATCTCTCGCACCTCTGGAAGAGAGGCACGGTCCTTTACGGCTTTAACACCAGGCTTGAGCTTGGGCAAAAAGGCTCTTGCCTCGATGGGATCGTGGACAAGCTTGGTCAAGTTCTCGACCACGACCACTGTTTGGCGGAGGACTTCCTGCGACGTGGTAGGAGTATTGAGGGATCGCTCAAGAAGAGGTGTGACCATGGCAAGGACGGGAGAAGTAACAATAGCAACGAATGTAGTCTGTGAAAGTGCATGAATAGCCTTCTGCTGACTCTGTGTGGAAGGGTCCTCGATGGACTTGACGAGGAGAGGAATCCGAGGGGCGATATCATCATTCTGGAGGAGAGTAGTAAGACTGTTCATAGTCTTCAAAGCTTGTTTGGCGACCTTTTTCCTGGTTAGCATTTCCATACCGTTCCAGCTGAGCAGCATAAGCAAGGCATACCTCATTTTTAAGATCGTGCATACCACCCTCCACAACAGGAATTAGGCCCTCCAACTTCTTGCCCATGGACTCTCGCAAAACATCTTTCTCCTTTTCAACTTCAAAACTTTCCATGCCCATCTTCGCCTTATCAGCCATACGGCCCATCAGCTCGAGGGCGCCAACAGCACCCTGCCATTTTCCACTTTTCTTGCCCAAATACTTGGTGAGCACAGGTAGCAGGCCTACGACCCTTGCCTCAGCGCTCAAATTATCAAACAGCGCATCAAGCGCATACTGCGACGACTCCTTGACTGGGGCCGCCTTATCCGACAGGGCATCCAGCGCCAGCGGTACAAGACCCTCCTCCTGCAGCAGAAAAACCACCTCTGTGAGTTTCTGAGCACGAGGAAAGCGCTCAAACAGCGCACCAAGCGCGTTCATCGCGCCCTCCCTTCGTACCGCATTTTTCTTATCAGTTGCCGCTTTCCGGATCTCGTCGAGGATACCGTAACCCTTCAGGCCACGGAAGCCAACAGAGTTCTGGAGAGCCGTGGTGAGGCCATAGGCCGCTTCCACAGAGGCATGAGAAGTCTTTGCCGTAAAAATGCTCGAGAGGAAGGCGGAGACGTCGTCAGGTGAGGGCGCGGGTGCGCCGCCGGCCTTGTTGACTACGATTGCGGGGGCCATAGTAGGCGACTCGATATGGGGCATCCCACCAGAGGAATGCTCGCTCGAAGAAGAGTGTGGGCGGGGTGTGCTTGAGTGTACACAGCGGAATTTCTTTCTTTAGAGAGGGGCTTCTCTTATCGATATCGCCTTTGAGCCCGAATAATTGGGAGACCGTTGAGTGGTACTACCCGAGGCGTAAAGAAAACGGGTATCGTGCGCGCAAGCTCGCGACCAAGGGAAGAGCGGAGAGGTCTATACAAGTACAAGGGAAGACACAAAGGAAAAAAAAAGGTAACCGGCGAAGTGCGAGTGGGGACGCACGGAATTAAGTTGGGCTGTGAACAAAATAATTCTGTTCTCCTTGGCTTACCACACATGGTCCGGGCGCTCTCGTTTTTCTTTAGCTCGCCCTAGGCTGCTTTCGGACATAAGGCTGAGCCCATAGTCGCCTCTCCCGGGGCAATCCCGATCCCAAAGGTAGAGGTGAGAGTAGAACATATATGCGATGGAACTGTTGGAAATGTATTGATACCAAGATATGCAAGAAAATATAAGAAAATCAAAATAAGCCAAAAGGTATTCGCCTCCTAAACACAACGCCCAACTGCCTGTCGACGCCTTCCCAAACCCCCCTTATCCAAACTCTTTCCTCCCTTTCCCAAGACTATCCCATTACCAAGTCCCCTTCAACGGCAAATCTCTGCTCGAAAAGCCGAGAGCAATCTCAAACTCGCCTGTTGTCGGCATGACCCAGTTCTGCCTCTTGGTGTCCCAATAGCTTAAGTCTTTCCTGGTCAGGTCAAAGGACACCATCTTTCTATTTGCAACAGAGGCCGAGCTTGCCGTGGCACCCACGTGTATCTTGTCAAATCCACGCAATACTCTCACTGGAAAATCTACGGCCTCGCCAGTATCTGGGTCCTTGTAATCCTTAGGGAAGGAAACGTAGAGTTGGACGACACAGTCGCCATCGACAGGCCCAACGTTGGAGACTGACGCGGATACTGTCAGGACAGTGGTGTACAGATCAGGGTTGCCACCGGGGCCACCACCGGCGTCGCTAAGCGGGCTCTGAAGCTGGTTGGTGAGAACTCCGGATTTCTGGGTTCCATCGACATTCTCGATCCAGGGGTAGATGTACTTCTCGACCTTGTGGAAATCGGCAGGGAAAAGTGCGGACTTGGGATCGGGTATATCCGTTGGGTACGTAGGTGGTGCAACTCCAGACGGTCTTGGTTCCGGCAAGGGAGTCTTTGGACCCTTCGAGTTGACAAGAAGAGATGACAGACGGAATTGGGTGTATGACAGGCCATATCCGAACTCATAACGAGGCACAATGTTCTTCTTGTCGAAGTACCGGTAGTCAATGTAGAGACCCTCGGAGAAGTTCTGTTGGGGAGTCAGGCCATCAAGAGGGCTGGGTAAGTACTTAATCTTGCTTCCTGGGCCGTAGTCCTCTTCCTTCTTTGCGATTGTGTACGGAAGCTTTCCAGAAGGATTGACGTCTCCAAAGAGGACATCAACGAGAGAGTTTCCAGTCTCCTGGCCTGGAAGGTTGGCGATCAATACAGCCTTGACGTTGGGTAGGTCAATGAATTTCTCGAGGATGACAGGTCCCACGGTGTGAATCACGACAACAACATCGCCCTTGCCCTTTCCGCAGCCTTTTGCAACATCTTGAATAAGCTTATCCCCCTTCTTTTGAAGAAATAGATCGTTGCGGTCACCTCGAACATCTAATGTTTATTAACTTTCCTGACTCAAAGATTCGAGATGAACTTGCACTTACTTTCCCACTTCGTATAGCCTTCTCCGGCGTCGGAGTTAGCAAAAACGATGCAAAGGTCTTGGTCCTCAACAATCTCCTTCTCCTTGGGAAGAGAGTTCTCAAGCCAATCAGTGACATAGGCAGACTCGTTATTGAACGCGTCGCGGATAGCAGAGACGGGCTCAATAAGATAGGGGAAGTCGACAGCACCAGAACCCCAGCCCGATGCCAACGTTCCCACGTTGCAATTTTGGTCCTTACAAGCATTGATACCGTCATGATTCAGGCGGGCATCTTCACCAAAAACGCCAACGCGATACTTCGTCTCTTTACTGGCTTTGTCACTCTCCTTCCAGCCGTCTCGGTTGAGCGGTAGGAAATTGTCAACATTCTTCACCAAGACGGTGCCTTCAGCTGCAATACGGCGGACCAGGTCACCGTGGAATTCCTTGCCTTCACCCTGGACGTTGATAAACTGGTTCACAACGCCGGTAGCAGTGTCTGAGGGACTTCCGAAGTGCAGTTTGCCCTCTCTCTCGTTAGTCCAGGATGAAAAGTTAGGACCCCCATCACCATCTGGGGGCGGAAGCGGCCATTTGTCCTGTCCTACTTGATACCAGGCAGCAACAACTCTGGTGACCATGTCGTCTAATCTATCTATTGGCACACTGCCGTTCAACACAGCTTTGGTGAGATGCTGACCCCAGAGACTGTTGCCATCTGCCCATTTCAAGCCATCTCCTGGCATTGTCATGTCCAGACCAGCAAGAGCACTCGCGACACCGGATCGTTGAGCCAGCCAATCGCTCTGAACGAATCCTTGGAAGCCGAGCTCATCTTTGAGAATGCCGTTCAAGAGCTTGCTGTTCTGGCAGGCATAGCTGCTATTAAGCTGCAATCATGTCAGCAATTGGGATGTATTAGGATAAGATTCTGATATACAGACCTGATTATACGAGCACATGATCGATGCTACACCAGCCTTGACCGACTCAGCAAAAGGCCAGGCATAGATCTCGTGCAAGGTCCTGTCATCAACATTGCTTGAAATTGCGTTTGGCATGCCCCATTCCCGAGCCTGGCGGTAATGTTCCTGCTCATTCAGCAGATAATGCTTAGCTGTTGCCATGACGCCTTCTTCCTGAATGCCAATGATGGTTTGAGCTGCTGCAATGCCCTGGAGAACGGGATCTGAGCCGAAGCCTTCCCAATTGCGTCCGCCAGCGGGCATACGTCCGAGAGGGCCCATGGCTGGACCAAGCAAGACGTTAATACCCTTCAGTCTGGCTTCTTTTCCGTGAGCTCTGCCACGCAGATACATCAATTCCTTATTCCAGGTAGCGCCCACGGTAATTCCAGCCGGGAAAGCAGTGATGTTGTCCGCAAAACGAATTCCAAGGGGGCCATCCTATACACCATCAAATTAGTATATCATGTTGCTCCCCCAGCAGTTAACCCGGAAGTGGAGAGAGGATCCTATACCTGCAGGCACAATGACGGAAACCTGAGCCTAGGAACAGGTCCGCTGTTTCCAACGCACATCTCCATACTCCAGCCAGTTCCTGTAGTTACATTGACCTTTTCGACCAAAGTCATCTGTTTGACCAACTCCGCCGCTTTCTTGTAGCTCGCTGCCCATATCTCATCAGTTCCACCTTTGGGCGTAGGATACCACGGCGGGCTCAGGCCATCTTTAGGAGCACCCGATTTCCACGCCCAGATTCCGCCAGAAGCCAGCAATAAGACAGTGGCTGCAACGAACGTCAACAGCCAGCAGCAACACCGGCCGGCCACCGTTCTCCGTCGCTGGGGCACAACACCTGGGATTTCAACGTCCTTGTACGATGCTTTACGTGTCCGCAGTTCGCCGGTGCTCTTCTGGCGCTTGAGGCCTTTGCCTTCTTCTACTGAATATGCCAACGGATCGTACTCTTCGAGGTCTTCGGAAACGGAGTCAAACGAGCGGCGGTTCGGGGTATCGATGTCGTCAACGGGGTCATCGAGTCTGGCGTACTTGCCCCGGCGGAGCTCGTGGGCTTCGTAGGGCGGCATTTTGCACCGCGCGGTGGGAGACAAACACGTCTATGTAAACGAGGAGTGAGGTGTGCGAGAAACGCCGGTGCTGTGCTACGCTGTTGCAACCGGGCGGGCCTGTTCCAGAATTGGCGGAAGCTTCAGTCGCCTAGGAATGATTCATGGGAACCGTTTTGCCACCCCTCAAAGACGCAGAAGCTACAGGTACGGAAGCAGCAAGGCTGTGAAGGAGTGAACAACAGCGCTTGCAGCTGAAAAGAGAAAAAAATACAACGTGACACAGGAAAAGACAGAGTGGGACAGAGGGAGTGTACGATTGTCGTGGCGGCCACTCTGAGCAGTCAGGGCTTGGGCTTAGATGTTCCGAGCGACCCCTGGGCCCTGGCGATCGACTAGGCCAGCACTGCAGTAGCACCCGACGCCACCTCCGCTGCTGCCGTTCCCCGCGGTCTTTTTATGAATATAATGAACAACACCATCCTGCACAAGACACTGCACTGCACAACGTTTTCATTACACAGCCTCACCCACGCATACTGGTACGATAAACTCGCCGTGTTGACGTGAATCTGGCATGTCTTCATTGGTAATCTTTTGAACTCATTGAAACGCCCAAACAGTACGATGATATTTACAAACATTTCTTCATCATGATCTTCCTACAGCAGGATCTTCGTCCGCTGGGATGCGGTCCTTACCTGGCCAACCGCTCTACAAACTCTCTGCATTTATAATCTATTGGCCCTCAACCTGCTTCAAGATGCCCTCAAGGTTGATGGACTTGGGGCGCTCGATAGGGAGGCCTAGAGCCCTATCCCAGACGAGCTGGGCGAGCGGTCCAAGACCACGGCTGACACCGAAGGTAGCAGTGTAGTAGAGCGTCTCCTTGAATCCGTAGTGGTGGAAGAGCACACCAGAGGACGAGTCAACGTTGGGGAAGGGGTTCTTCGTCTAAGACACAGGTTAGCAACAGTTCACATGGGCCAAGGCGAAGAAGCCATCAACCCACCTTTCCGTGCTCTGTGAGCACGCCAGGAGCGACCTCAGAGTTCTTCTTCACAAGCTGGAAGACGGGGTTGGAAGCAATTTCAGGGCGAGCGCTGGCAAAGTCCATGAGAGCCTCGAAACGAGGATCAGGCTTCCTCAGGACGGCGTGGCCGTAACCGGGAATGACACGTCCAGACTTGAGAACGCTCCAGAGGTAGTTGGTAACATCGCTAGAGCTGAACTTCTCGCCAACCTCTTTCTGCATATCCAGGATGAAGCGGAGAACTTCCTGGGCGGCCAGACCGTGGAGAGGACCAGCAAGACCCTGGAGACCAGCAGAGTAGCTAAGGAAGGGGTCGCTGAGCGCGGAACCGACCAAGTGTGTAGCATGGGCAGAGACGTTACCACCCTCGTGGTCACCATGAAGAGCAAGGTACAGACGAAGGAGGTCCTGGAAACCCTCGTTCTCCTTTCCAGGCTTGCCCAACATGGCAGCGAAGTTGTAGGACCAGTCCTGGTTTAAGTCGACTTCGTTGGGGAGAGCACCTCCTCCCTGGTAGGCGTTCTGGTAAATCTTGGCCGCAATGGTGGGGAGCTTCGCGAGCAGGCTGATGCAGTCATCGAAAGTAGGCTCCCAGTAGTCGGCCTTGTTCAAACCCTTCTCATACGCCTTGGCAAATTTGGATTCGTAGTTGAGCGCAGAAACGGCACAGGCGAACTGGGTCATTGGGTGAAGGTCTTTGGGGAAATCGTCAAGCATCTTCTCGACGAACTTGGGGATTCCAGCTTTCTCGGCAAGCTCTCGCGAGAAGGCGCGGGTCTGGGCGACTGAAGGGACCTCGCCAGTGAGAAGAAGCCAGAACATGGCCTCAGGAAGCATCTCGGTACCTGAGGTACCCTTTGGGAGAACCTTTTGGCAATCCTTGATGGTCTTGCCGTGGAATCGGATACCCTCATTGGCATCGAGGACGGAGCCTTCCCAGACCATGGCCTTGAGACCTCTTTACACGCTCGTCAGAATCACAATACCGCATTATGGTCATTGCTGTTATTGGCTATGGGAATTGCAATTGGCTGCGTACCTCATTCCGCCCAAGGTGTTTTCCACCTTGACATCGCCGAGCTTCTTGTCGGCATGGGCCTTGACCTTCTTCAAAAGCTCGCGCTTAGCGGGCAGAACCTTGCGGAAGGTGTCCTTGAGATCCGGCTCTGAGGACGAAGAGTAGTTGCATGCTTGCACTAATTTCCGCACCAATTGGTTAATGAAGGGAGTTGTGGGGTATATTTCAACGGCTCAATTGCATACCAGAGACGAATGGGCGAACTGCAGTGGGCTGCAAAATTATCCAGTCAGCTTCACGATCCGGCAATTCAACGGGAAATGCGGTGGATGGGCACCTTGACGGCTCGCAGAGCTCGAGTGGCTGTTCGTGCGTTCATGGCCATGGTGGTGAGGGGTAGCTGGCGTTTGTGGAGACGCGGGGGATTGGAATGGCAGCAACAGCAGCAGTTGTTCTCGTCGCACCGGCTTCAAACAGCAAAACTTTGTGGTCAAGGAGGACGATGGAGGATTTAAACAAGAAGACACACAAAGCCAGAAAAAAAAGAACGGCGGCAACTCTCGGCCTGCAGATTTCACGAGGCATGCAAGCTCCGTTCCTGCGACTACAACGTCACAGTATGCCCCTCGGTAATGGCCCAAAGCGGCTAGACTGCCTGGCTACCCTCGGTCCGGTCGGCGGGCTTGGAGAAGGTTATCCCGCAAACATCGTGAGAGCATGTTCATGCTGCATGTTGCAAGTGGGCAGTGTGACGACTCGCCGTGCATGTAAAAAAATTCCCTTCTTCTCATCCGCGTCCGGGAATACTGTGCTCCTCTACTCCATACCAAAAGAGCCCCGGTGGCAAATATCGACACCGAATTCGCTCCGCTTCTCCATAAGACTTTTGTCAGTGACTCGTGCTTGCTTACAAAACTCACCACCACTACTGCAGTTCCTACCGCCAGCAATTCTCTATAAGGTCTTGCAGCCAGGAATTGCTGCGTAGGGATCTCGCTTTTTAGCCGCAAAACGAAATGTTGCGCACAGTTTCACGCTCCGTCGCCCGCCAGAGCCGATCTCTGAGGCCATCGACTCGCTCCACACAGCTCCTCCGACCACTGTCAACGACCGCATGCCGCATGTCGAGCTCTACCCTCAAACCAGTTGACCCTCCCGTGTCGACAGCACTCCCAGGAGACTCCTTCCAGCTCCTCCCCGAGGCCGCAAAGGCAGGCCAAGCAGAAAATGCTCTGTTCGAGGAGCAGGTACAGGCTGTAAAGGATTGGTGGGCGTCGCCACGATACAAAGGCATCAAGCGACCATATTCAGCTGAGGATGTTGTGAGCAAGCGGGGTGCTCTTCAGCAGTCGTATCCCAGCTCCCTAATGGCAAGGAAGCTCTTCAACCTTTTCGAAGAGCGGGCAGCAAAGGGCGAGCCCGTACACACCAGTGCGTCACCATTGCTACCATACTCAGTAAATAATACAGTGACTGATTCGGAATTTTTTAAACTACAGTGGGCGCCATTGACCCCGTGCAAATGACCCAGCAAGCTGCAAACCAGGAAGTACTCTACGTTTCTGGATGGGCTTGTTCTTCCGTCTTGACCACCACAAATGAAGTGTCTGCCGATTTTGGCGACTACCCATACAACACTGTACCTAACCAGGTGCAGCGCCTTTTCAAGGCACAGCAGCTCCATGATCGCAAGAACTGGGACCAGAGGCGAAAGATGACACCACAGCAGCGAGCAGAGACACCATACTTAGACTACATGCGACCCATCATTGCGGACGGTGACACTGGGTAAGTATCACGTGTGGAGTGTAACATGACCAATTACTAATTCTTGTCACAGCCATGGAGGACTCTCTGCCGTCATCAAGCTGGCGAAGCTCTTCGCCGAGAATGGTGCTGCCGCTGTCCACTTTGAGGACCAGCTGCACGGTGGCAAGAAATGTGGGCATCTCGCTGGAAAGGTTTTGGTGCCCGTCGGTGACCACATCAACCGCCTTGTTGCTACACGTTTCCAGTGGGATACGATGGGCTGCGAGAATCTCGTCATCGCTCGTACCGACTCAGAGAGCGGCAAGCTGCTGTCCAGCGCCGTTGATGTGCGCGACCACGAGTTCATCAAGGGTGTGACGGAAGAAAGCGAGCCTCTGGCCGAAACGCTGCAGAACATGGAGGCTACCGGAGCCCCCGGCGCTGAGATTGATGCGTTCGAGGCGGCGTGGGTTAAGAAGCACAAGCTCGTGACTTTCGACGAGGCTGTTGTTCAGCACCTTGAGAAGGAAGGCGCCTCCCAATCCACCATTGACGAATTCCTTGCCGAGACCAAGGCGAATCCCAACTTCTCGCTTCTCAAACGAAGAGGTATTGCCGACAAATACACCAAGAACCCCGTCTATTTCAACTGGGACATCCCTCGTACCCGGGAAGGATTCTACCACTACAAGGCCGGCGTCGCTGCTGCCACCAAGCGAGCCAAGGAGTTTGCTCCCTACGCTGACTTGTTGTGGGTTGAGACTGGCGATCCCACTGTTGCAGACGCGGCCAAGTTCGCCCGCGAGATCAGGGAGGTATACCCTGGCAAGAAGTTTGTCTACAACCTGTCCCCCAGCTTCAACTGGATGGGCCAGGGCTTCTCCGAAGCTTCCTTGAAGAGCTTCGTTTGGGATCTTGCTAAGGAAGGCTTTGTCCTTCAGCTCATTTCCCTTGCTGGTCTCCACTCCACCGCAACCATCACTTGCGAACTCTCTCGCGCCTTCAAGAAGGACGGCATGCTCGCCTATGTCAACCTCGTCCAAGCCCGCGAAAAGGAACTTGGGTGCGATGTCCTGACTCACCAGAAGTGGAGCGGTGCCCCTCTTATTGACGGTATCCTTGGCCACATCCAGAGCGGTAGCTCTAGCAACAAGAGCATGGGTGAAGGTAACACCGAAGGCCGTAAGTTTGATCCCTTTTCATTCATTACATTTCAGAAACTAACTACCAATACAGAATTTTAAAAAATGTAACGAAATGTAAAATAGACTTGTCTCTCTTTGACTAATCATGGACTTCCTACTCTCCAGGCAGTTCATTGAGGTAACTGGAAGACATGACGATATAGGTTTTGTTCGGCGTGACCGGGCAATTTATGTTTCCTTTGTGTTCATAGTACGGTGTCGCCTCCGCCTGTTGACCCAGCATTGCATCTTCTTGTGCGACAAAACGATACATAGCTTCGTTAGCATAGAGCATTGAAGCCATAATACCCACGACATCCTGATGCCCACCCCTTTCACACTATCGCCATTTACCTAATGAAACAACCAGCAGGAATTGCAGTGTATGTAGATCATCTTGCGAACAATTCATGATATGTGCAAACTATCATTCAGTAAATGCCTGCTACAGAGTATGAATCTGCTACATCATTCATCAAGAATAAAAGCAAACAGATCCGGATATCGTCCCTACAGCACCGAACCTCCATCCTCCCATTCAACAAACCCTCCGCGCCTCATCGCCCCCTATTATTTCCAAATCACACCTCACACCACCTCGCTCACTCACTCACTTTTGCGTTAATGCCTCACCTCTGTAACACCCCACTGCGGCGCTGGCTTGTACGCCATATCCTGCTGCTGCGGCTCATATTCCACATCTCTCTGCAGCTCCGCCTGCCTCTTCATCCACTTATTGTGACTCCTATCCGCACGCTTCTGCTTGCTACAACAAGCAAAGCACGCGCCGCAACAATTCGCAACACACGAAAAGCACTTCCACAAGAACCAAATAACAAACAACAAGACAACCACACCGATAGCAATGTATATATACTTTCCGTAATTCGCGAGAAAAGAAGAAGACCCTGATTTCTTGCGCGGCGCTACGTGCTTGGTTTGCCCGTCTGTTGTTACGGTGTCTTTGTCGAAGAGGAGACGCGGTCCTTCAGCCCAATGCTTCCCGTTGAATGAACCAGACACCGTCCACCCTTGCACAGGATCCACAAACGAGAAAGCGAATTCAGCGGTTTCAGCCGTAACGGTGGCATTCATTTTCGCGCCCGCATTCGCAAGAATCGTCCTCATTGAGAAATACGGCGGGCATTTCCGCACCGGGAAGTCCTTGTCTGCCCCAAAAGCCGTCGTGTTGGCCAGGTAATTGAAGTAGTTGTTATACGAGGCTTTTGTCCCCGTCAACGAGCCATCGAGCTCGAATTTGTCGCCGTTTTTCTTCTGGTTCAGCGTCCAGGATTGCGCGGATTGGAGGTTGTCTTGGCTGGATTCGAAGTTGACGAAGGCTTTGTTGGGGGTGTATGGGCATTTTTCTGAGAAGATGCTACGGCCGAATTGAAAGTAGTAGCTGTTTTCGTCGCCGTAGTCTGCGCGGGAGACGTTGCCGCGTGACTGAGAGCCGATGCGAAGATACGCGTTTGGTATTTCTTGGGACTTTAGGGAAGGGCAGTTGTAGGTTTCGTTGGCCGGGGGTGGCGTTAATGTCATGGTGAAGCTGCCGTTGTAGTAGGCGTCGAGGACCTCCATGTTCCAGGATACAGAGGGTTGGCGGGTAGTCAGGTAATTAACACCTGTGTTGGAGGTTGGGTGGTTAGTGGATGTTTGTGTAGACTTGGGGTTTGAAATGGGGATAGCACTTACTTGAAGCATCGAAGGCACCCACATTGTTCTTGATGTAGTAGTAGGATCCTTCTGCCGTCGGGTTGCCTGTTGTACCAGGAAGTGTTTCGTTGCTCACAGTTTCGACAGATCCCAAGTAGAGAGTGTAACATTCTTGTGTACTGTAGGCTAGAACACTTGTACCGCTGCCACCTCCACTACTACTTCCTCCACCCCCACCACCACCTCTGCCTCCTCTCGCAGAGGCAGAGGTTATCAAAAGGGAAGAAACAACAAGTGACAACAAAGTCATGACTATTGATGGGCCAGTGATTCAGTCCACCAAAGAAAAAGCCCGGAAGCAAAGAACCCCAAGGATGCAAACTGGTAAAAGTTCAAGTAGATAGATAGCTATGCAACAAAGGGACTTCTTGCCTTCATAAACCCTCCCACAAGCCTCCTATTTCCCTCCCATACCACGCCTAGCCAAACTTCATTCACCCAGCGGCCTCCCCACCGCCGCACCTCCGCCCTCAAAACCGTTACCCTCGCCCCATTTTCCGGCCATTTTCCATTACAAGCCCACCCGCTCCAGCCAATACAGGTCCATATTCGCACTTGCTCGACACCACACATGCGCCTCTCCATCAATCAATCAAGCCATATCCAAGGCACCACAAGCGAACAATACCTATAGTACCTACAGCTGAGCCTGCACGTCGAAAAAAGGCTGAGATCGCGCAGTCTTGGCTAAAGTTAAGCTCCAATCTGATCGGGGGTCAAGCGAGGAGCTACGGCCAGGGGAGATCAGGGCTGAGGGTCTAGGCTATGGGCGGGAAATAGCAGTGGGTTGGTGTACCTAGTTTACAAGTACTCTGCGGGCGTTGGTGATCGGAGAGTTTGCTGGCACGCGGCTTGGCGTTTTGAGGCTGAGGATGTGCGTTGTGCATCGTGCTCCGGGGCAAGGGCTGTGTGCGTCCTGGGCGTTTTTTTAATGAGATTAAGAAGTCGTTTGGCATGGTTTCGCTTGTTGGGGCTGGTAATACGGCGGAAATCGTCTCCATGGTTGTGGGCGATATCGATGTGTGGTCTTAGCTACGGGGTCTTGAGATCGAACGGTCTCTGGGCGGTCCTGCTGGAAAGCTTGGTGTAGATTTGCTACGAAGAGAGTGCACCCCGGTCATCGTATTTGAGACTATTTTGAGATGAGAGCGGGAAGGAGAATGGCTTGGATGGCTTTTGAGGCGTCAGTGTTCTGGAAAGGATTGTTCGATGCACGCGACTTCATAATTTGAGAATTGCTCGAAGTAATCTAAAAGCTACCAACTTCTCAAAGAGGCGACTTGACCAGAAGCTTGGGTTTTTCCAGTTTGATAAATAAAGTGTTTTACGCATGGCAGCTTAGTGCCAACAACATGAGCTGCCTAGGCACCTATGCAGGGGTGAACTTGGCTAAAGATCTTGGAAGCCGTCAACACACTGAAGAACTTCAAGTTACCCCTGCAGCCTGAAACTCACAGAAAAAACATATTCTAGGCGTTGCTTTTCCGGCCGGGTGTCATCAGCCCACCGTTGTACTCGTTTCTCCTGACCTGCCGTTTCGGTCGGTGATGCTGGCCATGTCCTAGGCAGCTGAAGCTGAAAGTACTTGGATTCAGATGGATCAAACAAGCGTCCTCAATATGAATTCTTATTGCAAGGGAAGTATGGCGACAATGCCAACCACACAGTATGGACTATATATGAAGTATGCATTTCAATGTGTCACTCGCAACAAGTTTCATCCTGTTGTTGTGTTGGGTATAAAGCATGACCAGAACGGAATATATCGACAATGCCACCACTATCGGACACCACCAACATCATTACATATCATGTTCCTCAACACCGAAATTTCCGAAACGCCAAACACGGAAGCATACCTCAGCCTACACACTATGCCCCCGCCATGATCCCTTTCTTCACTCGAAGCGCGATAGCTGCTAAGTCCTTGAAGTTCAAGTTATGCTTCGAGTCTGGCATGTGTTCACCACTAGCGATGCAATGAACCTTCATCTTAGGATGATACTTGAGTCCTGGAAGGAGCTTTGGTGTAATGAGGAAGTATTGGCTGGTGTGCTCGCGGCATGCAATATCGACCATACGCTCATGGACCATGCGTTCATTGCGTGGGTCCATACCCTGGTTGATCTCGTCGACGACACGGAAGGGCGATCTTGCGAGGTCCTGGAGCGCCATGAGGTAGAAGATGGTTGAGACAGCGCGTTCACCACCCGATTGGCGATGCGAATCAAGAATTGAGAGGGATTCGTGTTCACTTTCGCACTTATTTAGAATATAGGACTAATGAGAATACGGAGCGAACACTTACCGAAATCGGACCTGAATTCGAATAGACCAGTTCTCAAAGTCCTCATCCTTGTATACACTGACTTGTCCCGCACACCCAATCTTTTGAAAGTTATGTGAGAAACCATCACTGATTCGGGAAACAAGGGCATCCAGCTGTGGTTCCCATTGAGCTCGGATTTCAGTAATCTGTTGTTGGAAATGAGCCAGTTCGTCGCGAATCTCCGCAAGCTTTTGCTGCGCAGATTCGATCAGTCGCGCCCGCTCCTCATACTTCTTGACCGCATGCGGATTCCCGTCGGCCATCATTTCAAGGCGAGCCTGGACAGTTTGGATTTCGCTTTCGAGGTCCTGCATAGTTGGGAATTTTCCGCAATCTCGAACAAAAGCCCTTTCTTCCTCCTCGAGCGAGTTGATGTCCTCCTGGGTTCTTAGGTGAAGTTGCTGATACTTTCTTCTAAGGTCTTGGTAACGGGTGTCAAGGTCATGGATCTCCCTTTCCTTTTCCTTTTGAGACCTTAAAACCTCGGCGTTTTCCGCTTTGAGTGCTTTTCTTTCTGAATTGGCTTCAATCAATCGGATCTCTGCTTCGACCAGCGACTCGTGGAACGTTCGAAGCATGGTCACGCTTTTCTGGGATCCAGTGAGTGAGGGAAGCAGACCAGGGTAAACAGATTACTCACTGCATACTCAAGAGTCCAATTGGTAAGTTTAATGGAAGACTCTCGTGATTTAGCCTTGATTGCACGTATACGTGCATTTGTCTGCGCGTTCTGATTGGCGAGAGAGTCTCGTTCTGCCTGCTTCAGCTCTGTTGCCAGTTAACGACTCGTCTACGCAATGTGCTGGGTAAACATACCTATCTTTTGAGGCAGTGCTTGCCACTCAGCGATAGCTTTCTTCAGGCGATTTAATTCTGCCTCGATCTCGTCCTAGCCGGCCATTAGACTATGGATTCAGTAAGAAAAAGAGTTGGTTACCTTTTGATTCTTCCACTGTTTCTGTTGTTCTTCAAGTTCAGACCGTTCTCTTTTTGAAATGCCGTGCTCTTCCATCAATTCTGCGTACTCTCTTTCGAAGCCTTTGATATCATCATCGAGCTTATTCTTCTCCTGTGTATTCACAGGTTGGTCAACGAAGTACTGTGCTTTTCTAACCTGCGTAACAGCGGTAGAAGAAGCACCATATTCTCTACGTGTCGTGATCTGATAGATTTCGCCTCCGCTCACCCACTTCTGAATAGGACTACTCTGAGCAGCAGTATGTTGTTCATTTGAAATGGGCCTAGGAGAAAATGCGGTTCGATGGAGCTTCGTATTATCGCAAAGCATTGCAAGCACTGGGTCCGGGCCTTTGACGTAGTCCACAAGCCATCCTGTGAACCCAAAATTTTGCAGCTGTTCCCGAGGCACTGGTGCCTGATAGGCCGAGAGTGACCTCGGAGACGTACGAAGGAAAATTTCATGAAAGTTCCTCTTGCCGAAGAGTTCGTTGGAGATAAGCTTTGCGTCATCATTATTGGTGCATGTAATAGCGATGAAATCGCCTTTCCGCAACTGGCTTTCAATAGCGTTGGCGTATTGTTTCGGATCTTGAACTGAGCATGTCAAGATCGGTGGGCCGTATATTTCACCTTTCAATTGCAACGTGCTCTTGTTCTCCTGTATCCAATTCCATGCTCGGTGGGTTTCCGGGGACAATCTGGACAAGAGATTGGCTTGCTGTCCGCTTTGTGTGTCAAGCTGAGCACGTTCGGTCTTCGCTTCATTCATTTTGCTCTTCAAATCGCCTGCCCTGTAACGCATATTTTTAATTGCAACGTCAACTTCAGTTTGACGTTGGGCCGCCGCAGTGATCTTATTACGGCACTCAGCAATTCTTCCATCATAAGCACTCCGATCATATTCAACTGGACGCTCCTGACGGCCCCTCTCAAGCCTATTGATATCTCCATCAATACGCGTGATGTCGCGTTCGCGCAATTTCTTTGCTTTTACTTCTGTTTCGACCTCTGTTGCTGATGCCATTACCACTTCCTTTTCAGTGTCGATTGTCTTCAAGGCCTTATCGGCCTGCGTTTTCGCCATCTCAACTCGATTCCTTCGAAGCTTCATGACTTGATCGATTTGACCATGGTACGCCTCGATCTCTTCTTGAGCTAGGCGAACAGGTTCAACTTCAGAGTTGATCTGATCCAACTCACGTCGAGCTGTGTTCAAATCATGCTTGAGGCCTTTGATCTCATTCCTAAGCACGCCCAGCTCAATGATCGGGCGACATTTCTCAAGGGCTTTTCGCTTCTTCTCCAAATCCTCGCGCTCGTTCCAGCGTCGGACATCATCCCTGGTCGCATTTTGTTGATTTTCCAAGCCTTTGAGGTGATTCTCTTCAGTTTGCTGCTTCACTTGTAGCTCCTTTTCTCTTCCACGAAAGTTCTTCAGCTGGTCGTGCCATTCAATCATTTGGTTGGGGGCAACGGCGCGCTGCGTCTCTCGAAGTAACTCGACGGGCTCGAGTTTCGCGAATTCAACGACTCGATCCTGAGGGAGAAATTGGCACAAATTATCGATCTGGATGGAGAACGATCTCGCAAGGCTCTGCACTTGCTTCTGTGTTATATGTCTGCCGTTATGGAAGAATACTGATTTGTTGCCTTCTTTTCGAATCACTCGACGAATCACCTGGTTGGGTCTGCCTTCTTGACCCGCAAGCTCGATCTCAATTTCCGCTTCGGGGCTGCCATGCTTCACAAAGGCACCTATTTCCTTAGCTCGTCCAAGATGCTACCACACTTTAGTAACAAAGTACAGCAAACCGAAATGAGGACCCTACCTCAGGAGACCAACCAAGTCCTAAGCAAATCGCACAAACCAGCGTACTCTTGCCTGTTCCATTTGGCCCAATAACCATATTCAAACTTGGGCCGGGGTTGAACTCCGCCGCGGTATAGGTTACGAAATTCTTTAGCTTGACGCGCACCAAAGAGCCTGGCTGCCATCGCTCCCCATCATACTCCTCGTCGGGATCATCCTCGTTCTGTTCTTGGAGGCGACTTCGGTGGCCATTTGTGATCGTGGAACCGTTGGACGCGTCT
Source organism: Acrocalymma vagum (assembly GCA_028476805.1). NCBI lineage: Eukaryota > Fungi > Ascomycota > Dothideomycetes > Pleosporales > Acrocalymmaceae > Acrocalymma > Acrocalymma vagum. The sequence goes on from JAQGEP010000047.1 coordinate 38,987, forward strand.
GGAGCATACCGCGCGCGTTTGCTGCCTATCGATACAGAAGAGGTGTCGGATTCCTCGTCATCGTCGCTTAGGGATATTGCGAGGCGCTTGCGTCGACTCTGAATTACCCCTGGCATGACTGGATTAGCTTAAGCTGCGGAAGTTGGTGTTGAGAGGTGTTTTTGGATGTCTTTGAGGGTTTCAATGTTTCTTCCAGTTCAAGGAGTCCGTGCGCTTGTTTCACGTGATGACGCGTTAAGTACCCCTCGCCGCGTCACAAGTCAGATCGCTTCCGGAAACTTCTCAACAGCCTGCCACTAGCACCACGAGCTCAGCGAGACTACCACCTAGTACAATGCGAAACGAAGTGGAAACAGATCGAACGAAATAGGTACAAACGAGGTCATATGTAAGGACGATTTGTTAGCAGTAGAGGACGCTAGAGGTATTTGTTCTATGTATTTGTACACCCAAATGCTATGCTGAACAGGATAATTTACTTTTCCACATCACTTTCGCTCTATTTCTTCTCCGATGGCGCGATCATCAATTCCGGTCGCACATACTTGTCGAAGTCCTCCGAGCTAATAGTCTTAAGCTCCATAGCACTCTCCTTCAAGGTGATACCCTTTTTATGGGCGTTCTTAGCAGTCTTGGACGCAGCATCGTAGCCTGAAACATTGGTTAGACAATAAACAGATAGCCGGTCTTTCGAGAAACTCACCGATGACGGGGTTGAGGCAAGTGACCAACATCAAACTACAATGTCCATTAGTCTCAAGTTAGTTCCAATGGCGAGCCTCAACTTACCTCTCATTCAATAGCGCACTAATGCGCCTCTCGTCAGCCTCAAGACCTGCAACGAGATTCTTCTCGAAACTCCTCATGGCATCGGCCAAAAGACGGGAGCTGTGGAGCAGGTTCTTGATCATAACAGGCTTGAAGACATTCAACTCGAAGTTACCTTGGGAGCCAGCGAAAGTCGTGGCAGCCTGGTTACCGAATACCTGCGCACAAACCATGGTCAAAGACTCGCACTGAGTAGGGTTGACCTTTCCAGGCATAATGGAAGATCCGGGCTCGTTCTCAGGCAACTTCAGTTCACCAAGACCGCATCGTGGACCTGAGCCGAGGAAACGGATGTCTTGGGCAATCTTGAACAAAGATGCAGCAAGGGTGTTGAGCTGACCGTGGGCTTCGACGATGGCATCATGAGCAGCCAATGCCTCGAACTTGTTCGGCGCCGTGACGAACTCGTGTCCAGTCATCTTGCTGACCTCTGAGGCAATATCCTCCGCAAATCCCTTGAAGGTGTTGATGCCAGTTCCGACAGCAGTTCCACCCTGAGCCAGCATCTTTAGGCGGGGAAGAGAAGACTTGACACGCTCAATGCCAAAATCAAGCTGCTGCACGTAGCCAGAGAATTCCTGACCCAAGGTCAGAGGAGTAGCATCCTGCAAGTGGGTCCTTCCAATCTTGATGATCTTCTCGAACTGCTCGCTCTTCTTCTTCAGCGCATCCCGGAGGCTGGTGAGGGCAGGGAGCAACGACTCCTCAAAGTCGAGAACGGCGGCAATGTGCATAACAGTAGGGAAGGTGTCATTGGACGAGGCAGACATGTTGACATGGTCATTGGGGTGGACGGGCTTCTTCGATCCCATCTGGCCACCAAGAATCTCGATCGCACGGTTAGAGATGACCTCGTTGGCGTTCATGTTCGACTGAGTGCCTGAGCCGGTTTGCCAGACAACGAGGGGAAAGTGGTCGACGAGCTTCAGGGAAGCGACTTCTTCCGCGGCCTGCTGGATAGCCTTGCCAATGGTGGGGTCTGTGTCTTTGAGTTAGCATGGCCAGTAGGTAGAGCTCCGAGATGTAGTACCCAGTCCGAACTTCATGTTGACGGTAGCAGCAGCGCCCTTGAGGATACCAAAGGCGCGGACAATTGGCGGGGGCATGCGGTCCTGCGGCTGGTTTATCCTGAAGTTTTCGAGCGAACGCTCAGTCTGCGCGCCCCAGTACTTGTCGGCGGGGACCTGGATCTCGCCAAAGGCATCGCTCTCGGTTCGTGTGGAAGCCATTCTGGAGGTGAAGCTGAATTGGCGGCGCTGGAGGGAGCTTTGTGTGGAGGATTGGGAGGCTCGGGGAGTGAGTGTGGAGAGGGCGTTGCTGCCCCGCGCGATTCCACGGCCGGAGAACCAAGATGGGGTGACCATAGAGGGGCATGCATTCCTCTCATGTGCCAGAGCGAGCGAGCGCAGAGCGCCCGCCTCGGCAGGTCGGAGCTTTGTTCGAGCGGCTCGGAACATGGCAGGTGACCAGACGGTAGAAAACTTTGGGGAGGTGACGCGCAGAGAAGACGCAGGAGGACAATTGGGTATAGCACGGCGATGCAGAGCCGACAGAATTGGAGCAGCAGAGATGAAGATACAGTCGGTCCCCAGATTTTGAGGCGGCGATGTTTGAAGCACAGAAGTTTCGGAAAAAGCACGCGGAAGAAATCGGACAGTGCGCGGTTGCCGGAGGAGAATTCCGGCCTTCCGATGCGCAAAAGGAACTGAGCTGCTCTTTTTTTTTTGTCTTGCGTCAGAGCCCTCGAACCCATTGAGCTATACTGTTCACACACTACTTACTCTGCCCACTCCACTTGCATCCACCATCTCTTGCGTCTCCGGCCGAGCAAGTCAAACTTACGGCTGCTCGCGTCGAACCATGTCCATGTCCTTGTCCATGTCTACGCCCACATCCAAACCCACGCCCGCGCCCGCGCCTATGTTGCCCAAGGCTTTTGGATGACATGGAGTGCGGTCTCGAAGGTTATGTACAGTGCTGATTGAGGCCTGTCCCCCCCGCTACTGTTATTTGTTCTTTATTTGAATGCCTTGCCCTGCCTTTGCGCCGCAAGCTCTGGCCTTGGGGTCCTCAGTCTCATTCTGTTCTATTCCCCCGTTCGCCAGGCCAATGCTCCAGGCCATGCAGCCCTCCGCGAGTTCCACCATTCTGGGCAATGTCTGGGTGCGCCCATTCCTCAGGCCGGTGGCACCGCCTGGTGGTTGAGTGAGCCCACGGAACAGAGCAGAGGTAACAGCTGAGTGAAGTGCCGGAGCAATGGGTGCCAGACGCTGCTGCGTCAGAGTAAGAAAGAAGCAGTTGATGAGCGAGAGTGAGAGAGCGTGAGATGTGTGTGAGATTTGACGCATCCACGCTCCCACGCTCCCACACTCCCACGCAGCTTGCACCTGATCCGACTTGTCTCGTCTTGGCCGCCCTCCAGATGTAGCAGCACGTCTTAGGTGCGAGGTCTTGGAGCAACGTCGACCAAAGCTAGGCGCTCACCCTCGACGCTTTTTGGTAGTCGACGCCCGCCGTCTCTTTTACCCTGGCTGGCAAAGCAGAAGAGTAGAGCGCCGTGCCCATCGTGAGCAGCGCCGCACCAAGATGGAAGACATCAACTGACGCCGTGCTCAGCGAGACGCCGGTGAGGCCATGCTGGGACCTGCGGTTCCTGGGGTCCGCGGTCTCTGCACTCTCCGCTCCTTGCGCCAGCGGTTGTGCAGTGCGGTTCCTGCTTCCTGCTTGTTGCTTGATGCTTGTTGCTTGCCTGCTGGCTGTCTCGAGCTGTTAGTCAGTCAGTCAGTCAGTCAGTCAGTCCGCAGAGGATGCGAGAGGATGCCCGGCCATGCCATGCCGCTCCCGCACGACTCAGCAAGTGGCGGCAGAGCCATGATTAGATTGAATACGCAGCGAGTGGTTAAGTAGAGTTTCCGAACAGCTGACTGCCTTTATGCCAGCGTTCCGTCACCGTTCTCGCATGGACTGCCTTAGAGCCCGGCGTCACACATACTAATATCGTCAAGCCCCTCTCTTTCATGCTGCTGGTGGATCATTCACCCTGTCCACCCTGTCTGCCTTCTGTTCTCCGTCTTCACCATTCGACATCCTCGTCGCCTCAGTCCTAGCCAACTCACAACCTTGCCTTGCCTTGCCTGCTTGCTGCTCCTCGCCGGCTTGCCCTCGGCGCCTCTGCGGGTCTCTTCTCCTGCCTTTTAGTAGCCTGCTCGCCGTGATTTCACTCTCGGTTGTTGGACGCTTTCACCGCTCGTGTTTGCGGTCTGCAGCCTCCGTTTCGCTCCTCCGTCCGTCTGTTGTAGATAAGGCTTGGGCGCCCACCTCTCCACCTCTCCAACCCAGTCCATGAAGCCGCTGCTCTCCTCACCCGCCTGTCCCGCTGCATGACCCAGAGCTCATCCCTCCGTCCTGCCAGCTGCTTGTGGGTGTTGGGTCCTCGACCCAGCCCTCCACTTCCGTCCTGCTCCTTTCTTCGCCATCCATTCATCCAGCACACTAACTAGGCTCACTACGGTGTTCTCACCACCTTTATTCTTTGTTAAGCATCCACAAATCGAGCCAGGCAGCCATTTAGCGCTTAGCAAGGCTAGTGCTCAAGACAAGATTTATCTAGCAATCTCTCGAGTATTAATCCACAGTCAACAAAACATGGCCGAAACCAATTTCAGTACGCCTACATCTTTCCGAGGCCAATTTGCGATAGGACAACGACCTCAAGATACAAACGTGTCTGCGCAACCGCTACTCCCTCTCACCTCCTCCCCTTCCAACTACTTTCCCTACGACACCTCGTACAGCAACTTGAACTCACCATTTGGGTCTCCATTTCCTGAACCGTCTGCTGCACCTTTCCAGTATTTTCCGCATAATCGCTACCAGCACTTTGCGTTGAATGGAGGTCCTCGCATGCCGGGATATTATCCACCAACCCCCGCGGGCATGTACCAACACGGTCCCGCTCGAACTCCGTCGTCAAGAGTACTGCCCAGTCACCAACATCCTCCGCACACGCCCCCCGGCCCTCACGCAGGAGTAGTAGGACTTCCAGATAATGGCAATCTGCTTCCTATGATAGAGCCGCCCTTACCCCGAGGCCCTCAGGCTTACAACTACCCCTCCTATCCCTATCCACCAATAGCGAGTGCTTCTTCCATTCAAGGGCGTCGACATAGTTCAGTGATGCCCGCAGCTCCTGCTCCACCTTCACATTATTTTACCAGCAACGCTGTGTCGCCTCCTGGGAACAGTCTGGGATCTGTAGAAAACCTCAGTGCTGGAAATTCTGACCAATCTCGCCAAGTCACCTCACCAACTGGTCGAAGGACACCAAATGATGGAGCATTCCAACAACACAATGGTCGCATGTTGGGAAATCCAGAGCGGAGGACGTCAGCATTTTTCAGCGCTCAAAACCGTCGCTCAAATCGTAGCATTTCTCCCAGGGCTTCAAACCGCCGTAGTTTCGACCGCTACTCCACGGACCTTTCTCAGTCCAGCACTTCCTCTGATGCCGAAGAGGCAGCTGCTCGAGCGGCACCATTCAACCGAGCGCGCCATCGGTTGCGAGAAGTTCGACCCCGATACTTTGAACATGTTGATGTCAACGTTCCAACCCCTCGACAAATGCACGAATTGAAAGCAAAGCTCAGACGCATGCTGCCCGGTGAACTGCCCGAAGGTGCTTCAAGTACTTGCGATATTTGTCAGAAAGAATACTGTGCCAAGCACGTAGAGCCTTCGGAAGAAGAGGAAATTGCTGTAGAACTCTCTTGTGGTCATCGTTTCGGCGAGTTCTGCATATTGGAATGGGTATGTTTGCCAACCAATGACAGCTGTTCGTGATCGAGTGAGATTAACCCACACATAGTTTGACACGTGCAAGACACACAAGAACAAAGTCACATGCCCAATGTGCCGCAAAGTCCTCACCGAACCTATTCAACAACATCATCGACGTTCACCAGCGTTCCTCAACGCGATAGCCGCCGGATTTGCCGTAGGGGGTGTCGTATTCAGCACAACAGGCCCGCTGAGCCCGCCGCCCTATGAATAGGTCTTTGTTGGCGAGCTACAAAAGAGCCCTCTGGTCGGATGCAGCACCCACGGAACCTACACAAGCAGATTATTATTTTTTTCCTGATAAGATACCCTGAGTTCGTTTTGCCTGTGAGATGCCTTGAGAAGAGGGATGGTCACAGTGGCTTAATGCAGGGGCGGTGGAGCCATGAATATGAAGGGCCTCCCAACGATATTATTTTTCTTTTTCTTTTTCTTCCTTTCCGTCTTTGCTCATCTTCCTGATACGTGGCAGCAAGTCAAGTTTGGGCATGGTCAGATCCGGCGTGAGTTGCATCTGGGATTAGTTTGGGCGGCGTGCTATTCGTTTCAAGGGCGTTTTTGGCGAACGTGGGCCCAGATTTGGGCCCCGGAGTCTGTTCTGTACAGTCCACGGTAGCAGCCAAGGGAGGTAACGAGCTAGCAATACTGTATGAAGCATGAAATTAGATAATGAACCAGCGACACCAGAGACAGACATACAAACATACACGCATATGTAGTAATGAGACATGGAACATTTCACACCTGCTTTAGTAGCAGTCAAAAGTCAGCTTGTTACTTGCAGCAGCATCAATAATGGGTGACGTCTACCCGGGCCGATGCTGGGATGCCATTGGTTGCCCAGGGCAAAGTCTTGGCCAAATAAACACCCCACCAGACCACCAACAAAACCACGACGACGACTGCAGCACCTCGCATTTGCTTCCCCTGTTGGCCCGGCTGATCCCTTCTGCAATCAATCGTCCTGTAGCCTTTTGCTTGTGTTGTCACGCCTCGCCTTGCTTCATTCTTTTGTTCCTTTGCTTTGCATCCCAGCGCAGGCGGGTGCCCGCAGTCGCTCCTTACTTCTCTAGCCTGCATCCTGACCGCGATTTGCTCTTTCATCGCAAACACCATGGCCGCAGACTCCAACAGAGAGGGCTTCTCGCTACCCACCCCTCCGCCACCGCTCCACACTCGCTCCACTGACATGGGCCGTCCAGGCACGCCCTCGCAGGAGGCCTTCATCAGCCCGCAGCAGACTCCCCAGGGCAGCCCCAGCAAACACCACAACCCCCCAGGTGCATTCGATTTGCCCCACGTCTTTGAGAATGCCCTGAAGTTGATTCCCACCATTGGCTCACCCTCCAGGTCGAAGCCCGGGACGCCAACTTCACCCAACAAGTCCAGGCTTCAGTTAGCCGACGATGTTGACTCCAGCCACGATCTCACCCAACTCGGCCCAAGCAGCCCTACGCGCAAGTCAAACAAGGAGAATACCCCGCCGAGTGCCCGACCAGGTCTTCAAAAGGAACCTACGTTCCTTACCCATGCAGCGCAGTCTCGACAGGAGCCGTATCGCACACGCGAGGCAGAGTCCTCGCGCTACTATCATGGCCCGCAGCGCCTCTCTGCTGAGGAGCTCGAAAAAGCCAGGAAGCCAGCAGTGAAGCGCCTGGCCAATGTCACTCAACTGTGTAAGTCACGAACTGGTCTCAATCCTGGCGATACAATCTAACTTTATGGATCCTAGATTTTCTTGACTACTACTATGATCTTTTGACCTATGTGCACACCCGCCAGAACCGCCTCTCGCAGTTCAAAGCCCAGAACCCTCCGCCGCCTGAAACGCCCGAGGCCGAATACAATGAAGCCCTCACACAGTACCTGGGTCGTGAGCGTGCGAACCTCCGGAAGAGACGCACTCGCTTAAGGCAGGGCGACTTCCAAATCCTCACACAGGTTGGTCAGGGAGGATACGGCCAAGTATATCTAGCACAGAAGAAGGATACACGAGAAGTGTGTGCATTGAAAGTGATGAGTAAGAAATTGCTGTTCAAGCTTGATGAGGTTCGCCACGTCCTCACAGAGCGTGATATCTTAACTACCGCGAAGAGTGAGTGGCTGGTCCGATTGCTCTATGCTTTCCAAGATGAGAAGAGCATTTTCCTCGCCATGGTACGTACTCTACAACCCATATCAAGATGTTTTGCTTACTCGACTAGGAATATGTCCCTGGGGGTGATTTCCGCACACTACTGAACAACACTGGTGTTCTTCACAACCGGCACGCCCGCTTTTATATTGCCGAGATGTTCTCATGTGTTGATTCCCTGCACCAACTTGGCTATATTCACCGAGACCTCAAGCCGGAGAACTTCCTGATTGATAGCACTGGACACGTCAAGCTGACAGACTTTGGTCTTGCGGCAGGTATGCTTGCACCAGCCAAGATTGAATCTATGCGCATCAAGTTGGAATCTGTAGGCAATGTCGTCTCTCCATTTGGACGGCCCATGGAGGAGCGATCTGCTGCGGAGCGAAGGGAAAATTACCGATCGCTTCGTGAGCGCGATGTCAACTATGCAAAGAGTATTGTCGGAAGTCCCGACTACATGGCCCCTGAGGTCCTTAAAGGGGAAGAATACGACTTCACCGTCGACTACTGGAGCTTGGGCTGCATGCTCTTTGAGGCCCTTGCAGGTTACCCACCTTTTGCTGGTGCCACGGTCGAAGAGACTTGGCAGAATTTGAAGCAATGGAAGAAGGTCCTCCGGAAACCAGTTTACGAAGATCCATCTTACTTCCTCTCCAAGCGCACTTGGGATCTTATCACTCGTCTCGTGGCTTCCAGAGCCTCGCGCTTCCGCGGCATTTCGGAGATCCACGCGCACCAGTATTTTGCCGAAGTTGATTGGAACAAGCTCAGGGAAAACAAAGCACCATTTGTCCCAGAACTAGATAGCGAGACCGACGCAGGCTACTTCGATGACTTTGGTAATGAGTCTGACATGGCCAAGTATAAGGAGGTACACGAAAAGCAGGCTGCTTTGGAAGCTATGGCTGAGAGGGACGAGAAAATGGGCAAGGGACTCTTTGTCGGTTGTAAGTTGAGAATTACTTTGGCACTTTCTTTCATAATGCTGACTCCTCTTTTAGTCACCTTCCGCCACAAGAAGACTGCCGAAGAAAGCGGCAAACCGGCCAGTCCCCGTAAACCTCTTCCAGTTGTAGATGAAAGCTTCGGGACGATCTTTTAAATTCGTCACTGGCCATTGAGCACAGGATGCTATGGCATTATTCATTTTCTCTTCCCCCTGACCCTCGCCTTCGCGGGCTAGAGGGTCCACTTTTCATAGCATTAGGAGTTTTTGTGTTCTTCCGGGCGTTAGTAATGAGGTGGATGATTGAAGTCAGGAATGGATCAGCATTATGGTATCATGTTACAAGGATGGGTTTTGCACTGTGCACTCTTTCTTCTCTGTGAAATTTCGGCGTTGAAGGTCCCATCGGAGAAGTGGGGGGAGTGGGTTAAACATGGCAGAACTTGGTTGATGGTTTCCTCCGTGTACTAGTAGGAATGAAATGATTATCATGATGGGCAGAATGCTCTTTGCCTTGAGATTTTGGCTTCTGTATTAATTTTATTTATTTTGTGCTTCCACCTCGCCTGGTAGCATCGCTACTGATTTCTTCGCTTCTACTCATATCCGAAGGCAAGCATGCATACGACATTCCTTTTGTCTTTTTAAGAATACTCATAAACTTTTCTTTTCCTTTAGCTGCATGTAAACTAAGTCGGCCACCCAAATAAACAAATAAAAAGAGAACAATCGCAGGTCCCCGTAACTCCCATCAACATTAAAACCATAATTATATAGATTCGCAACTGATACCGTCCAACCCCCCACCCCCCCTTCTTTCTTCCCTAACCAAAAGAAAGACAAACAAATGGATATAAATACAATATTAAACGGGTCCTTCCATTTTTTCTTTTCATCATCATCGACAGACATCATTTCATGCCCCAAAAAAGTTTCGGGGATTCATCTGTTGGTTCCCAGTTGGATTTAAGGACGGAGGTGCAGCTGGCTGCGGGTAGCTCATTCTCCGGGAGTGTTGTTGATCGTTTGGTGCAGAGGTTCGAATTACTTGTGGAGGAGGATGCTGGGATGACACGTAATTGCTTTGTCCGAATGTTAATTGGCCGGCTGGTGTTGACCTTGGGCGTGATTGTTGGGTGGAGTTGGTGGGTGCGTTTTGATGAGATGTTGGGAGGTAGGTTCCTCCTCCTCCGGAGGATTGATCTCCCGCTGGCAGAGTTGTTGGGGTCTGCATTGCGATTGAGTATGTCTGGTGCATCTGAGGTTGGGAACCAATATTTTCTCCGCGGTTTGTTTGATTGATTGGGATACCGATCGGGATGTTGGATTGTGGATGGATGGGGTTTGTGTGGCGGAAGAATTGAGGGTGTTGGTTTTGGGCGCGTTGTTGGTTTCGCTGGATGAGCGTGTGGGTTTCTTCAATGCGGGCGAGGCGGGAGTTGTAGTTGGACAAGTCCGTCCGGACGATTCTGAAGGTGGTCTTGATGTCTTTGGCTAGAATGTCGAGGGTGTTAAGGCGGTCTTCATTTCGAGCTGCAGTGGTGCAGTTGGTTTGTAAGCCTGAATAGTTCTCGTCTAGAGTCTTGAGGCTTTTGTCCATGCGTTCGTAGTTTCGACGTAGGTTTTGTACGTTGGTTTCAAGCTCTCTTCGACGGGTTTTCTCGGTGTCGAGGTCGTAACGGAGCGTGTTGGTGCTGTAATCTGCTGATTGGTTTGTGGGGGTGGATGACATTTGGTGTGGTTTCACTGGACTCTGCTCTCTGAGTTCGAGTGCCAAAATGCGCCTTTCAAAGCGTTTGGCCTGCGATCTTTTCAATTCCGTAGTCGTGGAATGGCCGGAAGCTGTTCCCTCAGCGGCCCTTTGGGTGATGGCCCCAAACTTCTTGTCCATTTCCTCACGGAGATTTCGGATATCTTGGTCGCAATCATGCTCGCAAGCAGGCTGGAGTGCCTCTATACTCTCTGTAAACTTTCCCTCCATAGTTTCTCGTAGGGAAGATGCCTCCTTCTCAAGTCCTGCGAACGTGACAGCCATGTCGCCCTGTGATTTCTTCAGATCCTCAACAATTTCACAAGTCTCGGCTACTTGTTTCTCAACAAACTCAACTTGTTCTTTCATAGCCACCCGTTGCTTCTTATAGAATGCCCTATTTTCGGCTTCTTGTTTCTCGAGATTGTCGACACGGAGTGTTATATCTGCGCGCTTATTCGTGTGGGTTTTCAAGGTTTCAGTCGTATCCTTCTCAAATCTCGTAGCTCGCGCATTCCAGTCTGCTAGCCCCCTCTCGTAGGCTTCCTGCATTTTCTCTGACTTTCTTTCGAGGTTCATCATTCTTTCTTCATATTGATCTTTCTCGTGAGCTTTTTGAGTCTCCTCCCATTCTCTTTCCAGCTTCATCGCTCTTTCTTCGTATTGCTGCTTCTCGTGGGCCATTACCGCTTTGATGTCCGCTAGTTCCTTCCTGTTGGAGATCCTACTTGCAGCGAGTTTTGCTTCGAGGGTGTTACTACGGGTTTTCATCGCGGCGAATTCTTTTTCACAGGACTTCCTACCTTCAACTATTTGTCTCCCTTGATTGTCGATACGCGCTTTCGCATCCGCGTGCGCCTTGTCATGAGTAACCAATGTCTCCACCAGTTCTTTCCGCAGATTGTCGAGACGCGCTTCGGCATTTGCGTACGCCTTGTCATGAGCTACCAATGTCTCGATCAGTTCTTTCCGCAGATTGCTTGCTGTCTCTTCCTGCTGGTTCTTGTCTTCTGTCAAAATTCTGATCTTCTCATCCTGTTTGTTGAGCCGAGTGTCGTATTCCTTGAACCTTCGTTTCATCTGTTCGCACATCCGGGTCTCGAGGTCAAATACTATATTGGATACGTCGGACGCTGAGACACTGTTTTTGTCTTTCTTGAATGCGTTTCGCAGGTCAGCAAATTCTGTGGAGGAACGAAATTTCATCCTTTCGACTTGTTCCTTGAGGTTCGCGTTCTCTTTACGAAGATCTTGAATGTCTTTCTGGGTGGCCTTTTCTTTGAGTGTCTCTGGCAGGATGTTAATGAGTACTCGGTGCTTGTTGAGGGATTGCTGGATTTCGCCATGTTGTTCCTTGAGGTGATCAACCTGGGATTTTACACTCGAGTCTCTTCGTAACAGGTCTTCTATGTCATCTTTGGTAGCTTTCTGTTCAACCTGTTCCTTCAGGTCGGCGTTCTCCTTGCGAAGATCTTGGACCTCTTTCTGGGTGGCTTTTCCTTTGAGTGTCTCTGGAAGAGTGCTTATGAGTACCCGGTGCTTGTTGAGGGATTGCTGGATTTCGCCATATTGTTCCTTGAGGCGATCAACCTGGGAGGTTACACTTGAGTCTCTTCGTAAAAGATCTTGTAGATCATCTTTGGTAGCCTTGCCTTCAATTTCTCTTTTGACAGTCGAAGAGAGTTCTTCTTGATCGTGGATAACTTTGTCAACTCGCTGGTCGCAGCGGGCTATACTAGAGTTCAAAACCGCGTCCTTGTCCTGAAGTTTTTGAATTTCTTGAACACTTCCCAAAGCCTCTTTAACGCGTTCTTCAACTCTTCTCAAAGTTTCTTGAGTCTCAGCAAGTGACTGCTTAAGCTCAGAAACTTGTTTCCGTAGAATTTGTGCGCCTTCCTGGGACAATGCTCCTTGGAATTTCTTTTGAAGACTTGTAAAATCCGCTTGGGTCTCGGCAAGCGACTGCTTGAATCTAAGAACTTGTCTCTGAAGATTTTGGGTGTCTTCCTGGGACGATGCTCCTCGGAGTTTCTCTTGGAGACTTGTCCAAGTTGCTTGGGTCTCGGCAAGTGACTGCTTGAGCTCAGAAACTTGCTTCTGAAGATTCTGTGTGTCTTCCTGGGACGATGCTCCACGGAGTTTCTCTTGAAGGCTTGTCAAAGTTGCTTGAGTATCGACAAGTGATTGCTTGCACTCAGTAATTTGTTTATCCTGCTGAATAGCTGTATTTTTCATAGACTTCTCCTTATCGGCCATGTCGCTTCGGATGCTTTGAGTGTCTACCCGCGTTGCCTTGTCTCTCATTTCATGATGGAGACTTGCTAGACTTATGTCGTTGATGTCGACACGGTGGCTAGTGAGTTCATGTTGTTCTCTGAGATTACTTGAATCATTCCAAAGTCTCTGAAAGCGTTTGTGTTGTTCCCGTAAGTGTACTCGTTGCTGTTGATGCACGGCTGATTCAATTGATTTGAGATGTACTGATTTGCGTATCCCAACTTCAATGAGCTCGTCCATGGCAGCTTCGTTGAATTTGAAAAGAGAGTGGTATGGATCTTTGGAGTCGGTGCTTCCCTGGCAGAGCCGTTGAACAGGCCTTGGGGAGTCTGATTCGGTGTCATCGTCGGCATGCGACCTGTCCCGCTTTCTCTTCTCGCCCCGAGGTGTTGCGTCGACTGGGAACCCGCCTTCAATGTCAGGCGAAGGAGTCGGTGGCTTCAGAATATAAGATCGACGACCGGAGCCATCGTTGGGGATTTTGCTGGGCGTCTTCGGTACCTGTGCTGACACGAGTTTTGATACTGTCTGTTCCTTTTGAGCGCCTAGCGGACTATTAGACATGATGGAGGCTCAGCCCAAGTCATGGGACTCACCGGCAGTGGAAGCCGGAGCAGCCGCTCCAGTAGTAATCGGTGTGCTGTTCATTTGAGAACGTGCAGAGAGATTGTGTGGTGTAGGTGGCGTCTCCCGGTGATTATTTATAGTGAAGTTGCATACAACACTAAGGGAATGAAAAATAGGTGGAAGTGAGCAGCTGGGCTATGTTGAATCCTGGTACACCCATAAAAGATGGAAATTTTAAAGGCAGTCCGCTGGCAAGAAGGTAAAGTTGAAATGTTTTTGCTTACAGCAAAAACAGCGACACCAGACCTTATTGAGGTGGCTGCAACAAGCAAACAGCTATATCCAGAGACTCGCATCGCGCAACGGCTTATAGAGGTAAGGCTACAGATGAGAGTAACACCTCTTCTCGAAATTTATCACACCGCTTGTGGGTAGGTACGTGAGGTGGCGGCAGCGTGCGTGCGGCACAGTACACGACATGCTCCGATGCCACAAATGAAGGTACGAGAGACAAGGGGCAATGTCTTACAAAACTAAGTCGTTGCGCACTTGGAGCTTTCTGTTTTCTGTAACAGGTTCTCGTTACTGGTTTCTGGTTTCTGGTTTCTGGTTTTTGGTCTCTGGTGTCTGATCTCTGCTCTGATCTCTGCTCTGATCTCTGCTTTTTGCTTTTTGCTTTTTGCTTTTTGCTTACCATTTACTAGTATTTGTTTGTATCGGTAGATTGCTGCAGCAGGACCAAAGTAGACACTCGGCTCAACGAATTAACTCGTCAGATCTCCACTATCTTCAAGAATTGACGACTCACTTCTGCGTTTCCCCGCAACCTGAAACAAGACCGCATCATAGGGGGGGTCGGTAGCAAACAAACATCAAGAGACAGAAGGCCGTGCGGCGAGGTCCCTGTTTCCCATTTCCCATTTCCCATTTCCCACTTCCCCTCTACCAAAAACCCCCCCAAAAAAACAACCCCCCAAATTGCCCATTTTCAAAAATTAACATTTCACCTCCATGGAATCAGCCCCGCGTCGGAAGCCATCGGCAGCAGACAAATTCAGCCCATCAAGTGAAGAAGAAGAACATAGATAAGCAGACATTGCGGCGAGGCTCCTGCTTCCCCACCTCCAGCGGCACACCACAGACCCAATAAAAAGCAAACTCGCGTACCACCGTGCTCGAAAAAGTGACGTCTCACAGCGATCCCACCAAGCAAGCACGCATGCGCATCCCCCGCAGCAAAATGTAGACTCAGCGCTAAAGGTATAGATAGATAGATAAATAGATAGATAGATAGATATTGCGGCGAGGACTTTATCTACCGTTCACGCGGCGGCGCAGCATTCGAAGCGCTTAGGTGCGGGCTTGAAGGGAAAACAGCGTGGAGAGAATTTTGTTCCTCCAGGACAAGGTAGACAGTAGACAGTAGACAGATGACAGATGACAAAGTGACAGCCAAGGTTGGACTGGGCTTGATGTCGGAGTCCACGGAGCGCATTGTCACGCAAACAGGCTTGCATCAATGCATGTATTTTGGTGAGGGTCACGACACCAGCTGCAGTTGCAGTGCTGTGGTCGACGGCGACAGGCATGCCGACCACCACTTTTGTACAGCCCTGCGATGCACCATGCTAATTGGGTTCAAGTCCATGCCCCAACAGAAATCCCTTCTCTTTTTTTCGTGCCACCCTCTTGTTCATTCGCGCAATGGGTCTTGCAGGCCTGTCCTGGGTGATATCCTCTGTTCGCATATTCATTTAGGGATAGTTATCGTTATGTCCTGCAGCACAGAGGCTCTCTCGGACTACCTGCGCTCATCTGCACCTGTGGTCCGCCTTTGGCCATGCGCCTCAAGCAGCGGGGAAGTGTGTCCTGCATTTGACAGGCCCGATCCGATAGAAGTTTAAACCTGCACTGCTGCAGGCCTTATGCGTGATTTCCTGAATGCCCTTCAAGCACCTCCCCGGATTCTTGCGTCCGCGTGTTGCCTCGCATTGGAGCGGACGTCTGTTCATGGACAAGGGGCTATGAAGACGACAGCGACTCAACTTCGGAGGTGGGCGCCACGCCCACTAGGAAAGTGACACAGCATATTGATGGAGCGCCATCCTCTGTGCTTTCGTGCTTTCGTGCTTTCGTGCTTTCGATTCATGCCTTCAATGCTAGCTAGCTGCAGACGCGAGAATCACAACACACCTGACAAATAGGCTTTGCTGCCTGATCTCGCCTTGCGGTCATGGCTTTTTCAGCTGCTGCAAACGCACCGTGTCCACTTTTCTGTATCTGCATCACCAACTCATGTGTCAAATAGTGTAGACTACTGAAGCACAGTCGATCTCAACCGAAAGTTCCGCGACTTGGCATAAAGGGTCATAGGTAGCCCATGATTCACGTCGTGCAGCCGGGGAAAGGAGTCTCCAGAATCTTAATCGCCAACAACATCCGATCAACGAAATGCCCGACTTCCGCTAGAATGGTGATTGGTAGAAATTACTCGGGTTCTTCAGGCCATGAAGGGGCCTGAACTGTTTTGAGCCCATGACATTTGGTTATGCCATACTTGCCTTCTGTGCGGAAGCCATCTGAATTATCCGATTCCAAGTCTGCATCTGAGTGGAGAAAATCAAAAGCCTTTGAGTCACCGTCTACCCCCGGTGCATTATATTTGTGCCCTGCTCAAGGAATGGTCTGGATCAGTTAAAAGTCCCACAGCGGCGAGAGGCGAAAGCAAGGAGATTGAAAAGGAAATCATAGGCTATCCAAGAGGATGACGCAGCAAATGGCAACCCTTTCAGTCGCCCCGATCTCTGTAGCCCCTACGATTCGTTAGAACCCTCAGTATGTCGTTCCAATACCACTGCCACCCCCTTGGGTACATACCCGACGCTATAGATATAAAAAATTCATTCGCTACTTCATCCATCTTCCGACAGTAAACACTGCTAACCCTTTGACCCACGGCACCTGGGAATAACGTACAATTCAAGACTCAACAGATAAAGAGGGTCTTATTTCCGGATTGTCGAAGTACCGTAGAGAGCTGAGATTTTCTTTCGGTGTTAAGTAGTGTCGCCGAGGGCAGGGCTAACAACTGCTCTGGCAGCGCTACAGACTCCAAGACCCTCAGAAAGCGGGGCTTGTAGCCCTAGAACTGCAAAGTCTTGTGGATACCTCGCGCTACACTAAAACTAGGAATAAGTGCTGTAGAGGTCCTGTACGTAGAAGAATAATGCATTTGCGAGTCCCTAAGAGAGCGTCGTCTCGTGGCACTGCACCACGTTCTACCTGCGTATCATGCACACTATTCCTCTTCCAGGGGTTTGGAGGAGGCCTTTGTAGACAAAGAAACTACGCCAGCGTTGTTTTGTTTTCCTTCCCGGTACCTAAGTGGTAGCCCCTTTCTACCCAAGACCCACCTGGAAAACTCCGTTCAAGAGCCGTGGCGACTTTACGACACTTACAAGCCTCGCCAAAACAGATCTCCTCTCTAGCGTAGAGATGGTTTATTAAGCTTTACTGGAGTATATTCTCAAAGAAGTAGGTTGAGAAGAGCTAGGAAATCGTCGCAGCCCGTCAGCTGTGGTTAGTGTCCTGAGGCACCATCTTGAGCCTTTCACAGAAATGCAATGCAATCGCTGCCGATCTGTTGGGCATCAAAGAGTCATGACACGCACCAGCTGTGAAAGAAGACACGCCGAGTGTAAAGACCCTGTCGTCTTTTTACAAGATTTCTGGTGGAATCCCGGCATTGAGGCAACAAATCAGAAAGCTAGTGGTGGAGTATCCGGGCAAGTTCCTCGAAAAAACAAAGAAATGGATGTCCACTGATTCCCCGTTACCAAGGGCGAGTTTAAGTTCCAGTAAACTAAATTGGTGCCGCAAGCAGGTCGTCGGTATGTCACCGACTGGCGGTGACGGTCAAAGTAGCGCCCATCAGTTGACGGTCTCTTGATAGTCGGCAGTAGCGCTGAACATCACCTGCGGGGCCCCGAAAGGTTATCTGAGGGAGTTCTCCGCCTCCCCGTCCCGCCAGTGCGCCGAATTGCGCCGCGGCGTCAAAGACAGCGTTGGTAGGATGTTGTGTAGCAGGCTGGCAGAGCCACGAGCGAACCTGATTCTGAAATGGCTGCCACGATGCATCCATCAGACCGGGAAACTCTCCGTGATCCAATGAAAGGTTAGAAACTTGTCATTCTACTTGTTCAACGGAGCCAATTGAACCAAAAATCAACTAGAGAGCTAATTGGCCAAGAAGTCCGAATAGGACCGAAAAGTGTTCCCCTTAGAGTTAAATGAACCTCGAGAACCGCAGCAATCTTGCGACATGCGCAATTTGAATTGAAACTCTGTCGTCGAGTCTCATCTGGGTATTGTTGAGGGAGCCTTCACGCCCTGTAGCGAAGTCCGACATTGGGCAAGGAGAAAATCGTGTAATGTGTAAGGTTCGTCGCCTTAATGCACGCGAATCTCCGCATGTTGTCATTCGTTGGGGCATGGGGCCGAAATTATGAGGCGAATCATTCTATTGAAGATGTTTTAAATTCAGTTCTCTTTTGAGATTGCCGTAGATACAAGCAAAGGCTGGGAGGCAGTATCCGAAGTTCATGCATTTGCTACCGTAGTGGAAAGTCTCAATTACATCTACTCTAGCCCCAGCAGATCATTGGGCTGACTCCTGTGTATGTCCGATTTTTCAAATGACTTGGTTGTATACTTCCGGGCTTTTGTGGTTAATCACGTGCTCGCATTCTTTCCCTGATAGCGTAAGTCTGAGTCCGAGCAGAGGGGTGCAAAATACTATAGTCATGGAGATGCCTCAGTTGAAACAATGATAGGTTGAGGCGTACTTTAGCAGAGCTTTAGTGCACCGTCCAACCGACCATGGTTGGAGCAAGTTTCCCCCGGGTCGAGAACATCATCTTGTCTCTACAGTATACCGATGCCCGACCGTTCGCCTAAGTAGTTGGACGATCCAATCTTTAGCGTACCTAAGCGATGTATCAAGTTTCGGGTCCTAATCTCGAAACTTTCGGCTCAGCGTTTCAACATACTCCAGCCTATCACCTTGCTTCCCAGAACCACAAAATCACTCCTGGAGAAAGCCCGGGCTACTCACATTAGTTCCCGAAAGCACAACATACATTCTCAGATCAAGCCTGGATAGGTCTAGAGAAAAATGAAATTTGCCTTGGGAATCCAGGCCGATCCACGTGTACACTACCACTGTAGGTCTAATGTGACGGGTGTGGCGCTCTTGCCTTTTGGCCTGGTTCATATGTTTGAATTAATCGGGGAACTTTGAGTAGGGTAGGCTTGTGGCCGAGACGATCGACCCTAACTTGTAGGAAACGTGAAGAACAAAGTGTACGGATCAAGTTTGGTATTGATGAGTTTCGATGTAATAAGGCACTTTCAGAACTTCGAGCCCATGTGTGTGAATTAAGAGGGGTTCAATCGTGCCGCGACAAGTCAATTGTCCATATTGCTGGCAGCTGATCTGAAGTGTAGTCTCATGAGATGAGTACTTAAACATGCGTATATGCAATACGAATGATGGGCATTTAACCATTCTGGGGGAATACGAAAAAAAAGACCCTGAGGCAGGTGTTACCAAGGGATGACAGATGCTTGTGCGCGAAGCGTAAGTTAACTTCTGATTTGACTCTCAGGTTGAAACCTACCAAATAAAATAATGCACGATATTGACTCGACCAGTCCCAACTTCCAGAAATCGTTAATAGAGAGACCTTGTCCTGCGTGTTCCACCACGGTAGTTTGAAGAAAATTGTGGCGTTAGAGGACGGCGAAACTCTTTCGCGTAAACCAAGTCGGAGAAACCAGGCTGGTGTCACGACGATGCAGACGCTGGGCTTGGCGGATATTGTATATCAGTACTCGTATATAACACCGAGCAAGGCTGCCTCCAAATTACTTAAAGTAGTTTCCCGCAACCCACCTTGTGCACTACACCACCAGCGGTCTAGTTTTCTTTAGTGCATTTGCTTGTGAAATGACGGTCAATATCGAGGATGGAAGAAGTGCCGGAATGATGGGTAAAGGATCAGAAGTCCATATGAGTGCGCTCGCATGCAGGTCGTCCAATTAGAGGCCATCGTGTAGCTGAGAGCTGAAAAATGATCGCCGCTGTAGGTGAAAGAAGCGTGAATATACGCGTGCCAGTTAAAGGTTGCGCCTCTGATAGTGGGGCGCTACGGTGGGGCAGAGAAATTTAGACAGGAAGCGTGTTTGTGCAACCAAGATGGCGGGGCATGAGTACAGAAGTGCGGACGATGCATCGATTTGACATTCCCTTAAGCCCAAAGATTCATCAATGAATCTATTGGCGTATAAGCTAACAGAGGTGATGGCCTTCCAGGAGTTGGCTTCCTAGGTGTTGCTACTGCATAAGGCATAAATCATCGAGGCGAGGTACAGAGTGCAGCTCCGGTATAGGATGGAAACGCCACCTAGTCATCTGTGTTTCGCTTCTGCTTTGAAGGACTGGGACGAAGGACTGGTCCTCTGCTCAAGGTCATAAGAGCGTTAGCAGTTGGTCGCATCGTGGTCGCTAAGCGCCCGACTCGTTGTCTGTAAATGATTGACGCCACCAAAGGTCAGGGCGGCGACAAATCGTACACCTTTACGGAGGTACTCCACGCCTAGAGCAGCTGACGCCATATCTGCATAATCTATTAGTCGGTAGAAGTCGTCCAAGTAGTAGACTGGCCTATTTTTGTGGCGGTGGTGCTGGTTCCGCGGTTCACATCACCTCAAGAATATAGTGCCCATGATCGACGCCTGCGAAAAGTCCCGTATACTGTAGTAGTTGAGAGTAAAAAGGGTTGGGCTGGTGAGTGTCAACGCTTGGACCACTTAATTGCGAAAAGGGTGTTTGACCAAATTGTTGGTCTTTGATGAGCTTCATATGGACGCCTGCAGAGTTTAGTCACCGGATCAATTGTCTTAATGATCGTCGGGGTTAACCGCAGGCTATTTTGCAAAAGAGTCTTCACTCAACTTTGAGCAAATGACCCGGACGACAATCAGGGATAGCTGAATTAACGGCAATGTTGGCAAAGGACCACCAGCAACCTGGCAAATGTTGGAGGTGACATTGAAAAGGGGGGGGGGGGGGCCAAGGTCGGCCATACGGAGCAACAGTGGTCTGCTAAGTGCTGACATGTCTCGTTACTTAGGAGGATGAAGGTCTTTGGGTCTGGTAAAAGACACGTGCTAGTAACGTGGAGCTGCACCAAGTGACATACTGGTATGGGCATTGGTTGCACCAATGCTCGGTTGACATATCGGATTAATAAAAAAATCAGCATCGATGCCATAAGCGTGTTGGTGTGCTGGAGCAGGTAAGAGCGCATTTCGACTGCGCCTGCCAAATACGAAGCTACTGTTACAGGAGGCCCGTTGGGAAATATTGGATCAGACACCGATAAGCAAACGTGCACGTTGTGCGATGATATGGAAATCCTGAGGAAAATGAGTGGGGGGATCCGGTCTCTGTATGTCAAGCCAATCTTCCACGCTAAAGGGTCCTAAAAATATGCTGGTTGGAGCGAATACGCTGTAGCAATGCTCTACATTGGGAAGGTGATGACCGACGTGCTCGAGGCACTGTCGATTGATGGGATGGGGGTGGAGCTCTCCCACTGTGACATATCATTAGGAGCTGCAGAGGAAAGTTGTTGGCTTCAGACGCGCTGGAGCGAAGGTGCATTGCCCCGGGTTCATGACCAATGAACATGCAGCTAAGACCTGCTACCTATATGGAGAGGTTGAGCAGGTATTGCAGGTAGCTCGTACTAACATATTTCGTTCTGCTCGGGATTGTCGCAGGGAGCGAGGGAAATTGCTAAGACTGCTGAGATTAGGGTGCCAAAATGCGAGCCAAGCTAGGCGCTGGGTGTGCTGCAGGCGGCGCCCGGCGGAGAGTGGAGGCGTGATGATGATTGCGATTGCGAAATTCTCACCGAATGAAGTAGACTCGCCTGCCCCTGGACAAGTGTATTGCGTGTGCGCATGTGGGCGATGTGCGCGCGAGGTCGTGATGGTGACCAGATCGCAACGGTAGACTACATGAACGTGGAAGTGATTGCCCCCGCCCATGGATGCCAGATCGATCGGCTGTTTTTGCGTTTCAGATGTGCTGCGGTGGGTATTTAGCCAGAATGCGTTCTTACATGGCTCTAGCCTCGCCAACGGCCAGGACAAGGCAGATGACTGGAGCCTCATTTCTCACGGGATGGTGGACAAATCCGGCGACCCGGTACCTTCGGAACCAGTACCGAGTCATTGTGTCTGGAAGCGCAGCGGAGGAGCTAGCACTGCAGGCCAACCTCGCGGGTTTTTGGTGTCGATGTAAAGTGTGCGCGGCCTGCAGGGGCAGGGCATTACTCTAGCTGTCTAGCTCTTCTCAAGGAATATCTGGCCCTCACGTGGGTGGTGGTGGTGGTCGTGGTGGTGACTGGCTTGCGGGAAGAAGGAAAATACATACATACCCTGTTGTCGTTGAACGTGGGATATGGGCGCGCGTGTGGGTGTGCAGATTGGCCTGATTGGCGGTCTCGCGAAGAAAAGGAAAGATAGAGAGGGCGGCGAAAAAGAAAACAAGAGGACCCTGAGGCACAGAAGGGGGAAAAGCAACCGCAGGAGAGAAGGCAGCGCGTAGCTAGCCATTGCTAGGTACTGTAGCTACCGACTAGTAGTATGTAAGTAGGTGAATAGTCACGTCGTGGCAAGGGCTCGACACTAGCGGGAGGGGAGGAGGTTGTCTCTAGAACAAAGGAGGGAAGAGTGGACGACGGGCAGCCTCGCCGTTTGGCAGGGTTGGTGTTTGATAGTGATGAGGATAATGATGATGAGGATGATGATGATGGTGGTGGTGGTGGTCGGTGGAAGAGAGTGTGTGGCTTGATATGGGCGTGGGTGGGACTGCATGCATGAGTGTCAAGGTGCTGTGTGTGTGTGGAGGAGAATTAAAAAAAGGCAGGAAGGATGGGGGTGCTCGGTAGCTACGTGATTTGGAAGGCGGATGGCGGATGGCGGAAGGCGCTGAGTTGTTGTTGTACGAAATCGGCTGGGGCGCAGAATGCAGAAGGAAAGAGCAACCCAGAAACCACAAGTCACAAATCACGATTCACGATTCACAATCACAACCCATAAGCCATCATCTCTCACCTTCACTCGCCATCCCATCCCATCATCTTCCACCACCGCCGCCGCCACCATCACCTCCGCCTCCGCCTCCTTGACCTTCCCTGCCGAAGCTATCTACCCAGCACTAGGCTCGCATCGCATTCCGTCGCCGTGCTGGTCCCCCGTCCTGCTGTCCTCCTGGCCTGGTGGCCTGCTGTGCTCTCTCACAAACACGTGCAATTGCCTTGTTCAGCAGGTATGCCCAGGCCCAACGCCCCCATCTGCAAAGCTACTGTATGTACATTCGCCCTTGGTAGTACACTCCACGCGCTAGCTACAGACCGTACAGTACGCAAATACCGTACATACATTTTACTATCTTCCTTTCCTGTCCCTTCTTAGCTGGCACAGTGGAGCCCACTCGAGTCGAGCAGCGCTGCGAACGCATGCATGCAAGGTTCCTTAGCCACCGTCCCGGGATTTTTAGTTGGTTGGCACTACCCACCGAGTACAGAGTGCAGCAACCTTCCAGCATCCAGCATCCAGCATCTATCATTTGGGAAGCATCCCACCAACCGGCACTCCACCACGTCGCCGTCGCCGTCCCCCCGTGGCCGCGGACCAGTGACATTGCGATAGCCGCCGACTGTGTAACCACGCATCGTCTGCGCCGGCGCTGGGCGCCGCCCTGGTCCTCATGGCCAAAGGCAATACCCTCTAGCGACTGCGCATATTGAAATGAAGTTGGGGCTGCTCGGGGGCGTGTGTAGCGAGATGAACGCATGTGGAGAAAGGACTGCGTTTGCGCAGCCATGTGTCGCAGGATGTCTGCTGCATCTGACGACCCATCAGCCATATCCCTGTCGGCGCAGACCTCTTCTGAGTATTGTCCATATGCCACTCTCAACCACTCCCCAATGTGTCTGTGAAAAGTGGAAATGTCCTTTTTGCGGTTTGACGGGACGCTTTCTTAGCAGGCTGGAGACTTGGGCGGTCCTCCGCCCAAGTGTGTCAGCTCACCCGCGGGTTCGTCGGCCCTGGAGCCCAGCATGAATCCTCTGCTCCTCTCCGCCGTCCTCGCTCATCTTAGATCCGTCAATTGCTGTCGAGAACGTGAACAGCACCCCCTAGCAACAAACTAGCACGGTGCCCCCGTCGTTGTGCGCGCCACAGGACTAGGCCCATGGACCACCAAAACCACCACCACGCACTGCTGCTCGGCGCCTGCACGTCTCCAGCATGCGTGTGGGCTGCCCTTACAGTTCGAAGAAGCAACCTCCAAGACTATGAATTTGTTGTTCTACTATCATCTGGTCCTCGATTATGCGCGGTAACCGGGGGGTTTAAGGGGCCCACTACTACCGCCCATAGCACAAGAGCTCCAGTCGCTAGCTAGCTAAGGGTTCAAACCAACCTCCCACTACTGCTCGCCTCTGACGCTGCGGCGCCAAATATACCGTTCCTCCATGTCCTGTCATGGCACCGCACCGTCGGCTGGTGACAGGCCGGCCAAGCGGCCCCAGTAGGCACTGGGACGCAAAAAGGTGTGCTGGCCCACGGCGCAGACAATAGGACGTGCGCGCATGCTCAGACCTGCCAAAGGACCTCATCCTTCCCGCACATCAGTTGGCTCTAGCGGCACCGTCAACAGGCAGGGTTCATCTGCCTCCTGCCAGACAGGCCCAAGATCGTCCTGTTAAAGCCAAGCGGCCAGGATGCCTGCTCCCTCTCTAGTGCTGGTTCGGACAGGCCACTGCAACTGACCTGTTGCGGTAGAGCGTCTGCTGCCTCGCCACTTTTAATCATCCACTCACTTCAGCCAAACAGCACGTTGCAAAACTCCATATTCACTCCCTAATTCTTTTCGTCTTGTGCAGGTTTTGCTTTTGGCTCCTGTCATTTTTGTTCTATGCCAATGCCCCACCGAAGCATGTGCCGCGCTGGCTGCAAGTGTACATAGGCACTGATTCTGTACCTCCTACCAATCCGCTACTTTCCTCCTAAACGGCTTCTACTCTGGGCGGGATCCGGTACCTCACCGTCGTCTGGTCTTATTAGTTGTATCGGCCCTGGACCTGCGCAATTGTCTACGCTCAAACCCCCATGGCATGGGTGATCGCCAGTAACCGTCCCCGCCAGCTGCTTCCGTCCTCAGACACAATCTGGTAGTGCGGGTTTCAACGTTTGGCCAATCCACCACGCCTGACGACCTAGGTATTGTCCCCCCCCGTAGGTTTTCCAAGCTACCGTTTTGAGGTATTTCCGGGGCCTTAGCTAAATATCATATATCCAGGACATCCTCAATGCGCTCTACGTCCTGTCTCGTGCATTGATATTCGAGGAGTGCGACATCCTTTGCGCCTCTTATGGCCGTTGACGTGGAACGTCGAGTGAACTATCCAGCCTCTAAACCAGACCACGCGTTACTTTTACGACTGACTACCAGTAACGCAATGTCCTACGATCCTGCGAGCCACACTTCTGGGATGGGCTCGTCTGCTGTAGACACTACCTCTTCACAAACTTCCTCGGCTGATCATCTTGAATATAACGATTCCTCCTTCCCGGGTCAGGACACCGATCCTTCACCCCAGCAGCATTCAAAACAGAAGAGGCGCTCTTCGAAGAGTAAAGGACCTGTACCCATTCGGCGTTCTACCTCAACACCACACATGCGCAATCTAGCACTGGGAGCTTCTGGCGAGCTGTCGCCCACCACTGGCGACAAGCGGCGGAATAAACTAGGCTATCATCGAACTTCAGTCGCATGCGGTAAGCAAACATACTCCAGGATCGCCGGTGGTATTGGGAGCATAAATCGCTAACATCAAGGCTTTTTATTATCAGGCCATTGCCGACGAAGAAAGATTCGATGTCTTCTCGCACCCGACGACCCCCAAGGCCGTTGTGCCAATTGTATCCGGTTGAAGAAAGAGTGCAACTTCTACCCAGTTGAGCACAACCCTGAAACCCAACGCAGTCAAACCGGTGCAGTCAAGGAGACAAGTACTGGAACTCTCACAAATTCCGCAACTTCGTCCCCACGCCATCCACCCCCGACCTCTGCTGAAAAGTCTGAGGACTTCCGCGCACCATTCCCAGGCACACCATCAGGAACCATGAACTCCAGATTTGGAGTGCAGAGTGATATGGAGATTGATCCCCACCATGCGCCACCCACAAGCGGGAGTAAGCAAAACATGTTGGATTCTACTTATCCTTGTGCTAACGATCTGTAGTGCCTGTGCAACAGCCTTCTTATCCATTCCCACCACCCATAGAAACACAATGGCCTCCTGCTACTGGCTTCTTACCTTCGTCATCTATAGCGGAAAGCCCCTCTTCGAGCAGCGGTTACTGGCGGCCATCGCCATCTACAGCTAACTCGGTTTATGGTAGTGAATCAAACGTGTCGGGTGGCCACACTCCCGCAGCAATGAGTACAAGCTCTACCATGTCTTATGGTCCCCAAGATAGCCACCACTGGGGTGGTCAACCGCCTTTTCAAACACCGGCAAGATCCATGTCTTACGGAAACATTGAGGGTCTCCAACAGCAATACCCTAACCACCAGGGGCTTGGCATTCAACCAAATGAGTATCCTCGACGGCCGTCTCCTTACTCTTACCCAACGACGATAGACACGACCCCATCTACGATCCATGCCACAACCTCGGGTGCGTTCTCATCGGGACCTCTCTCTGCACCTATCATCCCGAATCAAAACTACAACTATCCTCCTACCTGGAATCAGTATGGAGCCGTACAGAATTCTGGTCCAGAGATGCCCATGTCTGCTCGCTCCATGAGCGCGCAATGGTATCCCGAATCCGGACATTTTGATCAAGTCCCAGAAGAAGGGGCACACCCTGTACCGTATGGACACAATGGGATGCAACCGTTTTACTCAGGAGCTTGACCTGCCCTGAGGGCTTGGGCTCCAATCGTGGGGGTCCTTGCTTCGATATTCCTCGATTTTCGATTCTTCTCTACCATCTTTTCTGACGGGTTCACATTTTCTGGAGTTCATAGAGCGCTTTGGCGAGCTTGAGATCTTTACGACATATTGGAATCAGGGTTTCTCTTTTTCGGCTGAGGGCAGGAAGGAAAATGGCGGTATATACAAATAAGCTCATGGGCGACGGGGCATGGCATGGCACCATGAGGAACCGAAAAAAAAGTGCTATTACCGATATACGGAGGATCGCATGACATCCTCGACAAATTCGCACACCAATCCACAACTGGCTGAACCAAATACACGATTCACACTTGCGTTAACTGGACGGTGCTACAGTCGCTTTTCATCGGAATATTCCCACCAATCGTAATTTTTTCAGTTGCACGCAATTATTTTCGGTGTTTAGTCGATGCTTTCTCTCGACGCATTTCTGGCGAGTTTTGTACGTTTATTTCAAAATCCACTTGTATGAGTAGAAGAGCTATTCCGGAACTCCCGGCAGCGTATTTATTTTTGATATTCGTTAGGCGAGTAAAAGAGTAAAGTCAAGGCAACCTGACATCACATTTACGAACTGAAAGATTACACTAGCACGGCTTGAAATGTCGCGCATCGTGCTGAATCAACAACATTCACTTAACTCGCATGGCGATGTCTATTTTCCTTCATACATACGGTCGATGCAATTCATTTCTCCGCAAGGCCGTTCGAAACATAGAATTAGCGTCCCCACAATAGCTATCGATCAGGGTCATGACCCGAGACCCGCTCGGTTTCATTCAGGACCCCAATTGCAAATATGTCGCTCATCAGCACCTTTTTCAACATTTTAGCTGTCTGACAACCGCTTCTGCTTTCCTTCGTCAAAATTGAAGGAGTTGTCATTACCGATAGAGTTTGCATACTATTATGCTACGTATGCCTGCGAGACTTTTGGGCATCAATATCCTAGTTTACTTAATTCGTTTCTTAGCTTGGGTGAGACAGCAGTTCATTCGACTTGCGGAGATGTTTCCCCTTCAATCGTTAGCGCGCTCGTACACCATCAGCAGTTTAGCGCGCACGCAATGCGCCGAATGGCGCATGGAAGAACCGAGAGCGAGTCCGTACAAGTACGTGTATACGATTTGGGTGATAAATGAATGCCGAGGTCGTTCTCCACAAGTGTGGGTGGGATATATGCCTTTTTCCCTAATCTCCAGCAAACTGTACTAATGAAGCGCGCAGTGACAGATACGGGATTACGTACTAACCCCACAACTCCACACCGATCTCTCTATCTCTTGCTATGAACAAAACATTTCTGTCTCGCTCAGCATGGTTAACCTGGGTCCATGGAGTAGAGATAGCGACGAGCCGAGATTCGGATGGATACAGTCTCTCATCCCACCCTAACCTCAAATCGCTAACCCCTGTGTTGGCCAGGCAAGTTCATCGAGCTGATTTTATAAATGCTTTCTCGTCCGTGTCCCCTAAACTTTAAATCGCCCTCGGTACGCTCTCCGGTACCACATCACCGGGATGAGCTTTGATGCTATAGCTGCGTATTTGGATGAAACTAGTACGCCACTATGGGTTAGACGCTTTCGGAAGACAAGTGAAAGGGTATCCGGTAGATGATAAAGGGAACATCGATGTCAGCAACAGGAACACACCACCATACCATTCGTCGGAGATAATCTGGCGTGGGAAATTATGGCATTGGCTAGTTTGTGCCCGGGGACAATGAGTTGAAAACGACGATGACTGCACGGGATAATTACTTCCGAAGGAAGCTTGTGCCGAGCATCTGGTGATGCAAGGTCTTGAAACTTTGGAGGGGAGATTTTCCGAGGAAATGATGTGCGTTGCATGCATCTGGATTTTTGTGCTGGATGCGTTCGCGCGACTCCGAGTGTTGGGGCAATGGGACCTACAGCAGTTACACGGCATGCAGCATGTCAACTACTGTAGGTGGTACTACTGTGTGTACACACAACCTACAGTAGTACCTTGGAGGTACATACCATACACGCGCGCCAAGACGCCAAATTCCTAGCTGATGAATGCTACGGTGGCACCAATCACCTACCTGGGGCTACCTACCACTTACCACGTACCACTTACCACCTACAGTACATACCACCTATCACGTATCCAACGTCTCTTGACTACTGTTGGCGCAGAGGGGAAGGCGCTCAGAAATCCAAAGGATGTAGATCCTGACACAGAACATCTGACCTGCTCTTTTCAGCAACGATGGGACTTCTCTTGCTGCGTCTCTGGCTGAACGCCGTTAGGAGGCCTTCAAGCCACGATGTGGGGCTAATCTTCATAGGGCTAGAGACTCCAAGGTCGGACGTATTCCTCCTCCCAGTATCTCTTCCAAGTTCCCACCTAAAAATGTCACTCTCGACCCTTCGATGCTGGGGCAATCGCAAATTTCTTTCGCTCTGGCATGGCCACATATCGGTCTGTCCGTCCGTTGACACCTGCTGACCAGGCAGACAACACATCGATCCAGTACGGTCGAGTCTACAATCCTACCTCAAATTTTCTGTTGGGAAGCCCCATGAGTTCGCCTGACTCGACATCGAGTCCACCCACCCGAAGGTATGGTTCACGTCATGTGAAGAAAGGGACTGATTTCCCACGCATGCCCGTCCGAGAAAACCCGACCTCTTCAGCGTTTCACCGGCATGTCGCTGAGAGCGAGGTCATTTTATGCCTCACTCGGTAACTAGGTATGTTGGAATTGAACAGATGTCCATCATCCGTGTCGCCCCGTCCCGTGCCGTACGCCGCAAAAAGAACAAACCCCCTCCTCCGCCCTCTGCGTACCACGCTACGTAATGTTAGGGCAACCATCATAGCACGATCGGTCAAGTCTTGAGTCGGACTTGGCACCCGATCCAGACTAAACCCACCTCTATGCCCACAAACATTTTCCACCACACTGCGTTCTCGATTGTTCTACGTCCTACACCCTACACCCTCTCCACAAACAGATGTATACGAAGGGCCGACGTTCCCAACATCCTGTCAGCCTCGGATTCCATTACGCCCCCTCCCTCAACTACACATGACCACCTCCACCACCACCACCTTAACTTCACATTCCTCCACTACACCTCCGCTCTACCCAACATGTGCACTAGGTATTGCTACCGTTTAACATTTCGTTGGGCCTGCCGGTGATGCGGTAGCCGTTTGTGCTAACCATGTGAAGATGACTGCATATGGTTTGGCTTCGGGCGAATTGAGACCACCATGCACCCCATGTCTTGGCATCACTTCGGACAGCTACACACCAGGGCTTCACGACGGTTGGAGAGCGGGCTGGCAAAATCACCTGCATATGCATATGCGGAGTCCCTGGTGTCGGCGATGGAAGACAAGAAGGTTTGGGCGGGCGTTGGAGATGGGGATTCCATGAGGCGTCTGCAACAACAACGCATACCATACCCTAGGTTGTGAGAGGCTGGATGACCTCGGGATTTCGTAATCGGTATTGAGCTTTCTTGCGGGTTAGTGCCGGGTGGAGATCGTGTTCGTCAGCATGGAAGAACCAGACCCTGCGCATTCCTGGCACATGTCTCCTGTCAATATTGTCAACTGCTGCGATTGGCGTAATTTTCCGCCTTGTCATCCTCGTAGTTGGTTTGGACTGCGACTCCGATTCCAGAACCGAGGTAATGGAGCGGGAATACAAAGGGGGGATCTACACAAAAGTCCACGTTTCGCCGATCTGATCAGAAAGTGAGACATGCGGGAAATACAGTTTGATAGCTCTGGTAGCTACCGTTGCCATTCACCGTCTTTTGTGCCACTGAGCGTCTGGCCCATTTCAATTTTTTCCTTCTCGAATAAGAAATTATGTCTGATATCGGACCTATTTTTTCTCGTGCAAATTGCACAAAAACGGCATGTTCCAGTCTACCGACAAACATCCCAATTTGATGACTCGCCAGACCAGACAAGACAAGACTAGCTTAGGCCTTGATGCACATGAATACACTGCACAAGATAGCAGATCACTACCCTTCTCCTTCTCGAAGCGAGTTTTTACATGCGCGGAAACACGCAATCACTCCCTTCTAGAAAAGGAATCTGAAAACAAAAGAAGCAGAACAAATAGTGATAAACAATAGCCCGAACTAAACCAATTAGCCAAAAGGCCAAATCACCAATCCGGAAACAAAAAATAAACCCGAAAAAAAAAAAAAATCGCCAGTTCGACTGCAAAAATGATTCGCCCACCAAGCTAATAGCGTCATGCTTGACTGTGCCAGACCGGATTCGGCTGTGACGACATATGACGCGTGGTTCCATTTGCAGAGTACTAGGTAGTTTAAATAGTGACGTGCTCTTAATAGAGTCGTGTTATTACAGATGTGCCGGGACGATTACCCGGGTTCCTGCTCGTGAGGGAGGAAAAGTGTGTGTGAGTCGGCCGTAGCCGGACCGGCTCCGGGTACGAGCATTGCTGACCGGGTTGGGGTGGCGCAGGGTGCAGGTGCAGATTGAGGAACAGGATGGGTTCGCGAGCGGGTAAAGGGATGCGGAGGATTGTTGGTAGGGTGCAGTCATTTCGAGGCGTGAGTTGGTGGGTGTGGGTAAAAATATCTTGGGTGGGGTCTTTGGGTTGGGCACATGCTCAATCTGGATATCTGCCATGTGAGATGTAGATAGTGCTGAGACATTAGTTGGCGAAGACAAAGTAACAGATGGATGGAACGAGGAAAAGATAGGCTTGGAGAAAAATGAACAAAAACATGAATCAGTCTAGGTCCTCAAGTATGAATCTCGAGATTAGCTTCGTACGATTGTGTTCTAGATACCAATATAGACGGCTCTGACGGATGCTCTCCGCCACCGGTGCAGTTATCATGGTGTAGTATCAATATCTCGATACTTTTATCATTGTGCTTCTGATTGTTTGTTTGAGCTAAGCATCTAATTAACGCATATCTAGACTTGTTTCTGTTCCAGAAAATGTTTCGACCTTGAGGGTGTGGCCATCATAGCTTAGATGTTAGAGCTTCGGCATTTGCGGTGAACAACTGCTGCAGGCCAAATTCATCTCTCTTGAAGCCTATAAGCACACGGGTTCTGTTTCAGAGAATGAACTTGCAATAGTGACGAAAGCGCATCAGTAGACCTCCAAGGGGAAAAATGAGAACAATAAATAAAGAAATGAAGGTACCATCATTTGATGGGGGTGTGGTTGGGATTGAAAGAGCAAGACACTGTTCACGGGCGCTTGATAACACCACAATCTGAAGCACACCGACTCAAGCGCACAAAGGCACAAAAAGAAACGCAAAAAAAAAAAGAATCAAGAAGGAAGTGAAGCCCGATGCGGGGGTCGAACCCGCAGCCTTGAGATGACTTTGATATCAGATCCGTGATGGATGCGATGTCTAAGAGTCTCACGCTCTACCGATTGAGCTAACCAGGCAGTTGCTTGATTTGATGGAGGAATAGATGAGCAAATGAATATATATTGCAAGACATTTGCAGCAGCTGCGTTTATTCCTTGACAATATTGATGTTCTGGTCCAAGTATTGGCGGTGGTAAATTGTTTGATGGTTGTGGGACCCCAGGCTAAAATTTTGCGCGCTACCATGTAAAAATTTTCTACACACCTAGATCACTACACATGTTAGTGACAAACAACTAAAGTAGATGAAGCAGCAAATACTCACAAATCTACAAGAAATAATTTTCTCAATACTTGTGCTTTTCTTGTTAATCGACTGACTGTGCAGGATTTTAATACTACCGAACAATTGGAAATTTCATAATGCCGATGGTGCCTGGCAAGTCATCGTCCATTAACACTACATGAAAAGATAAGTAATTCAAGCGATGTGTAGTATGCCCATTCATTGATTACCGACCCTGCCATATGTTAGGTGGCTCTCTTGTCGAGGAAAATTTGGAAAATAATACTCAAAATCAACTTCGTATAACCAGACGGCTTCGTTGGCTTCAAAATACTATACACCATGAAATAAGCCAAAGACTATACGTTATCTGTAAGCTGTAATATAGGTAGTGTTGATAGAATGTTAGAGTACTTTTGTGGCCTTGAATGTATGGACGTATATCCCAGTTTCCTGCGACACAAGAGGGTGGCTGCCTCACTGACAGCGCTTCTGCTTTCGCAAAACGTAAGTTGTTCCTTTTAATACACCCCAGCAGGATGGCTGAAACCGGTCAAACTATAAATTTTGAAGTTTGAATCGAGTCCCACGATAGAGATAAACATGTGTTTCCAATATTGGCAGGTCTTTCGCTTTCCGGTCGCTGGGTTTGTTGTGGTAAGTAGGTTGTCTGCGTAAAGTAGCCTGTTTCGGACTACCGGTCACAGTAGCTCTCCCTTAAGGGTCAATCAAAAAGTCTCGGATATCTTAGGGATTTTCTTCTGTAACCTTGGAACTTAAAATAAAAGAACAAGTCTTCCACGACGGTGCCATGCCTTTGATGTCATCGGAGGCCAAACGGTGTCTATGCCATCTACACCACCAGAAGGTTTAAACATCCTCTAAAGATAGACCTAATATTGAGGTTGATTTCTCATCTCCATTGTCCTGGATTGAATCAATTCTTTGTCGTTACACCTTCTCGCCATAACCGAGGTTAGTGTAGAGCGTCTGAGGCGTTTGTGCGGCCTCTGATCTGAAGCAAGAGACCTTAGATTATTGGTCATTGACGGGAGAAACCATCGTCTTGGCCATACACGTTCTCTCCCACGGCAATTGAACCGTTGACTGACACTCGTACCCCTCATCTTGTACGTTACCGATTCCTCCAATTGGTCTGGCACGGTTCGTGACAAGCATGGTAAGGCGGTTTACTGTAAACGTGTGCTCGGCTTCACTGCAGAATTGACAGTGACGGATAGTGAAAGTGTGAATTGGTTTGTGTACAAGTTAAGAATGCCCTCGGCATGCCGTTGCAATGCGGAGACATGCGGGGCATTACGTAGTAGAAGTTGCCACGTTCGATAACAACGGAACACCCAATTTGATAAGAGTGTTCCTCCGTATCTTTAATAAGACAATCTAACGTATAATTAAAGTACTGTATGGATTTGAAGGCATCGACGGAATGATGTTTTGATAGGAACTGTGTTTTATCTGGTAATGATGAGGATGTAGCTACTGGCGTCTCTCCGGCTGCCGGTTGGCCTATGTCGGAGGCTTGGCATTACACTTCTTGTTATTCCCGGATCTCCACTTTTCAATGACTGCCTTTCAGATGAGCAAAGCATTCTCATGTGGGTTGACACTGAACAAACGAGTTACCAATATTTGTTGTGCTGAAATCGCATATCTCTTTGGGTAAGTGATTCATGGAGGCCTACGTTGTGTTCAACGGCCACTCTCTGACGTTTCATAGACAATTTTGCTACGGCTCAGTATAATCAATTCTCCCCATGATATCAAGCAAGCACAGCGATCCGAATTGCCTGTTCATTCGTTACATTTTCTTCGAAGAGGAGGGCTAGTAGCGGCTTAGAGGTGTGCATTTCCTCGAGGTGAAACCCATATTTGTCGAAGTGGCTTTTCCGAAGCTGTAACTACATAAGACCAACTGGCGCCAATTCGGAAAAAGACAGTTCTAATCTTTACCATTTCATCTCGGAAATGGAACGAGCTACTATTTCACGAAATGAAAGGACGGCTACCACACCGCCTACTAAAGAGAGCGTATCACCCGCAACAGAGAGCGAAATCGCACGTCTCTCTTCTACTGAACCGCCGCCAAATGGCGGTTGGGCTGCATGGTCACAAGTTATCGGTGGTCACATCATAGCATTCTTCGTTTGGGGCAACGTGCAATCATTCGGCATGTTTCAAGAATACTATTCATCGCTCTCCCTCGCTTCTGCTTCCAACATCTCCTGGATTGGCTCCATCGTTGTTTTTCTCCTCATGCTTCTTCCGCTATGGACTGGTTCAGCGTCCGATCTTGGCCACTTTCGATTCACGCTAAGATTGGGCATACTTTTATATCTGACAGGAGTGTTCATGACGAGTGTATGCAAGGAGTATTGGCAATTCTTCCTGGCTCAGGGAGTCTGCATTGGGTTGGCAAATGGTTGTATGTTTGTGCCTACTGTGTCAGTTGTGTCGACGTACTTTGACAACAGTAAGCGGAGTGGTGCGATAGGAATCGTTCTTTCTGGGAGCGGGGTTGGAGGCATCGTCATACCCATTATGTTGAATAAGTTGTTCAAATCCATCGGGTTTGCATGGGCAGTACGATGTTTTGGGTTCACGGCGCTTATTTTGCTCGTTTTGGCAGAGAGATTGTTGAAGAAAAGACTGCCACCAAAGAGCTCTGCAAAGATTTTCGAGCCTAGTGAACTGAAAGATATCGTCTTCACACTCTTTGTAAGCAACGACTCCTCGTTGGGGGAATGAAGCGGGCTAATTTTTCTTCAGGTCGTTGGTTGCTTCCTCAACTGGATTGGCCTTTTTTTCGCCTTCTTCTATGTTTGTCTTACATTTCTCCTCTTTCTTTCTAAAACTAACTCCGCACAGATTAACTCATACACACGCAAAACATTTGGCCTTTCATTAGACCAGACCATTCCATACTTGATGATATTGAATGGCCTCGGGGTTCCTGGCCGAATCATTCCAAATTATCTAGCTGACCGCTTGTTTCGTCCGATCCAAGTCAGTCTTGCAGCTAATTTCATGGTAGCACTTCTATTCTTTGTATGGATAGCTATCAAAAGCACAGCAGGGATGTATGCTTTTGCAGTCGTCTATGGGTTTTTCGGAGCATCCATCCAGTCAATTTTCCCTGTGACTATGGCGGATTTGACGACGGACCCAAAACGGACTGGCACGAGACTTGGGCTGGGATTTGCAATAACTAGTTTTGGGGTATTGATTGGAAGTCCAGTAGGGGGACAGTTAGTGCAGGCTGGCAACGGAAGCTATCTCTATGCGCAAGTGTTTGCTGGGTCATGCACCATACTTGGGTTTTGCATGGTCCTTCTTGCCGCCATTGTACATAGCAGGAAAAGAGGAAGGAGCTAGGGAAGGTATAGGCCAATCGTTTTAAAAGACGAAATCTAGATCAAATAGAATAATATAAATGCCAACAAAAGCAAAAAAAAAACATACAACAGCCGGTATTCGCCAATGGTCACCCACTTGACTACTAATCAGCCGGTCGCGGGCTTAAGTTCAGCTGAGCGGACGGGAAGCTCTGTATTCCTGCGCCTGTGGTCGTATGTGACAGTTTTTGTGAGGTTTATAATATACATAGCAACAAATTACATGATAATGTAAGTGGTAAACGATATCAATACATAGACCGCCGCACTAGCATATAGCCAACTCCAGATTTTGTCGTATTTCGAGTTGTCTCATCAACCCTCAATAGTAAAATCTTCATTATATAAAGATTTTATGGGTCGTTTTTTTTTTTTTTTTTTTCACAATCTCGAGTTTCCCAGTGTGCTCAATAATTTGAAATATATCAAGCGCTCCCCATTTCGCAGCCCATGAGACCGCGACAGAAATTCACAGCCGTCTCCTTTGCCTCTTCTTCTGTGACTGGCACATCTCCTGGCATCATTGACGCCCAAGTAATACTGATAACTCTACCCCAATCCTTGCCACCGGTGTTGTGGGGGTTACCAGCTCCAATGGTCAGCGACGTCTGCTCACTCCCTGTCCAGCTTCTAGCTAGGTGGACCACCGTTTTGCCATTGGCGTCAGGCGGGTCGGTGACAACAACCCACTTATCGTCCATATCTTGAGGGGTGAAGCCTTTCAAGAGCTTGTTGTAGTCCGTGTATGTGAGGGGTAGATCCCAGTTTGCGATGACGGGATGCTCAATTGGGGTTAATTTGACCATGACTTTTTTTCTTTCGATTGCGCTAGAGATGAAGTTTCTAGGGTAGCAGTGGAAAGTGGAGATGAAGGTTTGGGAATATCAAACTTGAAATGATGAAATACTAGGGATGGCGGACGAGGGGTAGCCTCAGCTGGTGGCACCAGTGGTGTGGCCGTGCTGACATCAAGCTCACATCACTATTCCATTTTGGGCCAGGTTCACGAGCGTTGTCAAAGGAATACTTCCAAGAATTTCATTCAACTACCATCGGTCATGGTGTCTCTTAGGAGATAAGAACAGAGCAGTAGGAATTGAGGCAATATGCTAAGGACCATTCGCGATTGTCTCTGTGAGTGACCTCACATCGTAACAACCCACTTGTCACTCTAGATCGCATAGGCCAGGAGAGCTACAAGCATCGTCTCCATCCGTGTAAGTACGTCGAGAACCTGAAATTGTGTATTCAATCTCCCGTGTCGCAGAATAGTCGGGAAAAACGTACAGGTAGTCGAAATAGCTAGGTCCTTTTTGCAAGCTACGAAGGCTGTTAGACTTTCAAGGCATAGAAGCCATCAAAACTAGACAAACCTAAATCACTGTTTCCGGTCATAACACATGCCGAAGCCAGCAAACATGGGTACGTTTGATTGATCAACTGCGAGTCTTAGTTCCCGACGATTCCTCGACACGAGAGTCAACGTAAGAGTAGTGGTAGCATCATGGATACTTCCCGAGCATAATATTCGGAGTTTTATTGAGAGTATTGGGTAAAACGATTTTCTTGGCATTATACCTTTTGTCATATTCTTTTTTCAGCAATAGTTCCAGCCATATTAAATTACTCAAGAATGACTCGAGAATCGAGAAGCCTAGAGTATGCTCCGATCGATATGCAACACAGATTCCACCGACCAGCCTCACTTCCGGCATGTCTGCTGTGACTGGAGTGCATCACTACCGTAAACCCTACCCAGTATCCGAAGGCTAAGCGCCCACCGGAGGACCCTCATTACCTCCAAGAGAAAGAATGGCGACTTACAAGCGCCGCCTCTTTGCATCGACGCGTGACTCTGCAGCGACACGGCAACCTGGCACTGGAAGCCGGAAGAATTCAGAGCCGTTGATCAGGCCTCGAAACATTATCTAAGCAAGGGCATCCATTTCATTGATACAGCGCAGGTCTATGACACCGGAGATTGTGAGCACATCTGCGGTCGATTCTTTAAGGGCATGCGACGGAACGACTTTGTCATGCAGATGAAGTATTGTACAGTACCACAAAACGAAAGGATACTTTACATCCTATATAGACACCTGTGAAGAAAACTTAGAAAAAGGCTCTTGAAAATTCTGGTCTGGAATTTATCGACATTTATCTTGTTCACGGGCCAATGATCCACATCTGTACTATATCCACTATCGCAAGAAGGTCTGGCTGAGCGTGTCAACAAGGACATTGCCAAATGCGTTGGAGTGACAAGTTACGGAATAGAAGATATGATCAAGATGCAAGAAGAATTGGCCGGAAACAACACCCCCGTTGCTACAAACTAAGTGGAGCAGAGTTCTCGGTTTTGCGCAGACTGCCCGATCTCTCGGGGCTACTGCGGACTTACAAGGAATGAGAAATCGTGCTGCAGTCTTTTACTCTTCGCTTCTACAGGGTAGGTTGACCGGCAAGCACACCGCTGATAAACCACCGCCGAAGAAATATGGCCTTTTCTGGTATGCGATGGAAGATACTAAGCCTACTTTTTTTTTCTTGGAAGGCATAGCAAAGAGACGTGGAACGAGTAACTCGGCTGTTGCATTGAACTACCACATGCACATGGGCATCACTCCGCTTGTTGGAACTCGGAAGGGGGTAGCAGGGAGTTGAAAATTGTTAGGTATCAGAGTGGCGACTGAGTAATGAAGAACCTAGAGAGATTGGGAGAGCGAGCCTTGAGGGGCATATTACAAACTTGTGTCAATAGGGCTAAAGGTGTCATACCAATGACACTCACGTTTGGAAACATAGAGATGCTTATTACCTGATTGGAGGGAAGAGATACATGGTAGATCCATGATGCTCCGTGAGTCAATTCTTTTGTAAGGCAAATCCAAAGCCAGTAACCCAAGTGGCAATATCAACTGATCTACGTAGTGAAGCTACTAATGCTTGGCCATTAGCTTTGTTACAGTGATTGTATGTTCCCTTACAGAGAGATTAGGAAGGTGTATTAGTTGGAGCTAAAAAGTGGTCATTATGAAATTCAGGTCGTACAAAAGCATCATCCTGGAGGATGGGTTGGGGTGTCGGAATCATTTGCGAGGACTAGATCATTGCATTTATGCTTGTCGGGTTGATCACTCACTGAGATAATAGCTGCTGGAATGTGTTTTACTGGACAAGCATAGTTTTGTACGTAATATTTTGTGTGGGGGCTGGTCGCGTGTTTGCCTTTTGCACTTGCACTCTGCTCATTCGAGATACACAGGAGCAAGGGATTTTGTAGACTCATACGTAGGCCCAGGAACTAAAAGTAAGTCGAATGGTAGGTGATCAAAATACTGGGCTGGATGGAAATATCTGCCACTGCCGTTTCTGGCCATGTCCGCCTTGCACTGAGAAGATCTATTAGATATAGCCACTGGAACGGCCTGCTTTCGCTGATCTTGCCCACCGATCACAGAGTTACACTTACAGGACTACCAATCTCCTTATCCTCACCTAAGCTCACTCCTTCGCCTTGCAGATGCCAGCTTTCACCACGAAGCAGAATGCGTTAGAACAGGTTTTTGTGCATGATATCAGCGTCGAGTGACGATCTCGTCCCGCAATATTCTCGGAGCATGCAAGCTGCGAAGGCGATGTGGGACGGGATTGGCCACGACGACAGACGTGGTCCTTGTCCATTTTGGTTTTGTTGCTGGTGTAACGTCCTGCCATACCCAAGCAGACCGGTGGGCCAGAACCTTGCCCTGTACAACAAGGCTATTCCGAAGAGCCAAAAAAATGCAGGAACTAAGCCGTGAGACTTATTTGAGACCTTTTTTCAGGGTCCCGTATTCGGTTCCCACGATTGGGTGCTTTTCGACTCGTTCCAGACGTCACACGTAAATCCCCATGTGCTGTTTGCACCAGGTGTATTACCTGCTCCATCCAGCGCATATGTCTAGCAGAGGGATTATTTCGTCATCCTAGCCATATTCGGTTGCTAGACTGTTGCTACCCATCATCTGATGCAGTTTGCCCGGGGGGAACAACCATACAGTACAAGCGAGAACCCACGTGTGCAGGCAAAGCCCATCCATCCAATCGGTCGTGCAAACATGCAAATGGAGGTTACACTGAAGGCATCAAAGCCCTCCACGTCGATCGAGTCTCACATAACCTTAACCATACACATACCACTTACCACTTACTACCTAGACACTCACCGCCGAGGTCAGCCATCCCGTCCCGAAACCCAATCACACACACGCCACATTGCGGCCCGCTCAAAGTGTAAGTAAGTACCCTTAGATCTACCCGGGACTATGTATATACACACGGACTACATATCCCGTCATATTGCATATTGACTGCCCATAAACGCGATTGTCGCAGGACAACTGCAAAACATGGCGGCCATGAGGCTTTATTGACAGCAGTGCGAGCAACTCCGGACCTTCTGCTCCAATAGTATAGCTCATTCGATGCTGGTAGGTACGTGGTAAGCATCTAGCGGACAAATCCGAAGCTGTCCTGAATGGGGGCTGCAGCAGCACACACTCAAACAGACACGCACACGCACAACACTCGCCAGCTACAACGGTCATGCAGTGCGGCACTATAGGTGTTATATGCAGCGATCTACACCCTACACCAAAGCGCACATGCGGGGAAAGCTTGTCGAAATCCGGGTCTGGCGATCGTCCCAGCGGCATCTTCACTTCCGCACTCTGTTTATTTTTTTTTTTTTGGAAAAGCGATAGACAGATTGAGAGCGACGCGAGAACGTCCACGCGCAAAAAAACCCTTCGGTGTGGGACATGCGCCCCATACACACATGCTGATGGGTGTCGCAAAACTTTCCCACTCTTTCCCATGCTGTCCCGGGAATGATGATCGTTCCGATTGTTTTTCATCTTGGGCCATGGGTCACGCTGGGGACCCCCCCGGCCACGCACAAAAGACAGTCGTGCAAAAGACATGTGGCTCGTTACCGCTGGCGCACATGTTGTCCTTCCTAAGTCGGATCTGGCCTGCTGTGCGCATGGCTCTTCGGCACTTTTTGCTAGCCTCGCGGACGGTCTGCAGTGCAAAGCGGTTCCTGCTGCGACGTGTGCCTGGGACCAGCTGCCAGTGGCATGCATATGGCGAGCAAAACGGGGTGGCACGTCGGCGAGTTGATGCTGCACAGCAGGATATTGAGGGCAGCGTGGGGATTGACGAAGAGTTGAAAATCGGCTGTAATCTATCAACCATCAACCATGGTTCGGGTGCGTATGTCGGGAACTTCATATTGCGGCTGAGAAGCTTGACTCATTAGATTGAGACCCTGAAAGGGTCCGGGTGAGTTCAGTGGTACAGAGTATTGTCGCATCTACCCGGTTCACCCTGTGCACTTTTTCGTTACACATATAGAAAATGCCCTGCAAATCATAGCGGTCATGAGGCCTGGACATGATTGAAAAGATTTCTGATGGCCATAGTCATGCTGTGTGATCGGTACTGGCAGAACCAAGGTCCCTGGGAGAGTTTGCAATGTACTTTAATCGCAAAATTTGTGGGGTAATGTACATCTCTGAGACAGCGAACGGGAGTCAGCGAATTAAATAGAATTTACAAACAGTTATTGATTGATGTTATAGTGTATATATATATATACAAGGATCCAAGTCGTAGCGATCGTGACCAAACCATGCTTACTTCCAGTAGAAGCTCTTCCAGACATTGGGCCGTAAATAGCGAGTGCGCAACGGGTCATTATAAAAATTTCCAAAAACGAGAGGACATCGGGGGTATAATAAAATGTGTTCCGACTTCATGAGCGGCGCCATAAATCTCAAACCCAAACCAATAAAACCTGACCCGTTAATATGGGGTCCGCAAAGCGGAACCGGGTATAAGCCGAAAACCAAGTGTATTCATGACCCAAAACCAAAGATGCAAATTGAACACAGCATGAAAAGAAAATCCCAAATACCAAAAAGAGCACAGCTCGAAAACTGAGTGTGGCTGATGATCGTCGATCCAAGCCTAGCGGATGATGATCGCCGGTGTAAGCGGCAGATCCCAATACTCTTGACCACAACCTTATGCAGCCTGGGCTGCAGCGACTAGGACGTCGAATCCAGAGGCATGGCTCGCAGTGTTTCTGTTGTCGGAACCGCCTTGCCATTTGTCGGCTATCACACCGTCGGCCTTTTTGGCTCGTGACCATGCAGAATCAGCATTCTTCTTCAGGAAGTCTGCGTATGACTGCTGAGGCTCGTTGCTGTGCAGCGAGGCCAATCCCCGTACAAAGGCACCCTTGAACTGCGAGCCTTGCTCGTCCAACGGGCCATCAACGGGCTCGGTCAAGATGCCGCTCTGGGTGAGATGCGTCAAGGCCCCGTTGGCAATGCTGTAGGCATGCTGGATGAATCCGCCATCTGACTTTGCTTTGGCAAGCTCCGAGAGGCCCCCAAGGATGACACCTTGATTATAGGTGAAGGTGGTTTTGCCGTCGTTCTTGCATGAGTTTTTGTCGATGCCGTCATTGACCAGGCTGTCTTGATTTATGACACCTGACCTCCAGAACCAATCCCATTCCATCTGGGCCCAGTTGACATATTCGTTTTTCTCGCCAGCAGACACTCGGTTTGCAAGATGCGCCGCCACAGAGAGGAAAAGCTCGTTTGAGATGGCGGCAATTGAGGTCTTCTTCTTGTCCCACCAGATGCCACCTTGGCATGGAGTATTCCAGCCCCCAGTCATGTCTTCGAAAATGTCCTTGGCTGTGTTTAAGTACTTGGCGTCTCCAGTAAGGTCGTAGGAGGCAATCCAGCCCATAGCCCACCAGCCCATATCGTCGTAGAAATCATTTTTCCAGTCTTTGTAACCTTTTTGATTACCCGACTTGGCGTAGGTGTTAGAAACTATATCCTTGGCGGTTTGTCTGAAAGCTTCGTCTTCTATGCCAAATCTGGCTATTGTTTCAACCATGTTTCCCGACTGCCACCAAAGGTCGTTCCTGAGGGCGTTAGACTAAGGTTTGAAATCGAAACGGGAAACACTCACCATAAGCCGGTATTTGTGTTATACCACTTATCCTGTAGGGTTTTGATTGCTTCAGCCGCATTCTGGTTATAATCTGCCATTACAGGGCTGAGGTAAAGAAGGGGAACAAGTAAAGATTGGAAGTATTTCATTGTGAAATGAGAAGCTTATATTAAGCTATGAGAATGTACAGATGTTTCCGGCTTAAGGCCTGCAAGTCAGTTTCGAAACAAAACGGATTGAAGATATGGAAGATTGCAGAAGAGAGGGGATGCCCCATTTTATATCCCTACGATGCTGTCAATGTGACAATATGAAAAAGACGCACACATCGGGCGAGGGCTATGCGCTGAAACCCATGAACCTGAATCGGTTGCGGAGATTGGCGTGCGTGACAGTGAGTAACACTGGCTGTGCGATAATGCCTAGAATCTAGCATGTGTGCCATATACACGAAAACCTGTTAAGA
The DNA here is from genome assembly GCA_028476805.1 of Acrocalymma vagum. Lineage (NCBI taxonomy): Eukaryota > Fungi > Ascomycota > Dothideomycetes > Pleosporales > Acrocalymmaceae > Acrocalymma > Acrocalymma vagum. Next base: position 81,978 of record JAQGEP010000047.1, read on the forward strand.
GTAATCAAGTTCGTGGATTGATAGCATATGCCTTAGTACGCGCGAGAATGGACCCTGGTCCCTCCACCCCTACCCATGGGATTGTCGCCCGCGTGGCACTGCCAGCACCATGGACTTGCAGCTAGGGATGGAGGGCACGGTGGATCAGGCGGGCCCTGAACTTGGGCGATCCTATGGCGGTGTGTAAAACCTATCGAGGGACAGGTGAAGAGCTTCAAGGGTCTTGCCTGATACAACTGGAGTAAGCAATTATGGAGCTTGGGGCTTGACGTGGTACCTATCGTGTCCGACTACGCGCCGTTTGTCCCCGTAGTGGCAGTTGAGGTGCGGTAGTTTCTGAAACACATAGTTTAAGTGTTGATGGTGAAGAATCCATCAGCTATTGGTACGGAGAATACTTTCAGGAGTAGACCAATCCTTAGGCGAGTCGCCCAGAAAATCATTGGGCCTTTACAAACGGACGGCTTTCAGGCTGAAAGTGGATTAGCCTAGGTACGTGGCACCGTTCTTGGAGGGATAATCCATACCACCTCTGTAAGCTGTGAGTCTGTCAGCTAGCACATTTCCACATAATGCAGGATACAACTGCACAGCATAGCATCATAAGAGCAGTGGAAAAGCTCCGGGCGGGACGGATGACAGACTGCATAGTTTGGCAGGTCCTTGAAACACTATTATCAAGGCTGAAGATCAGCATCAGCGTGCGGTATGTTTGCTTCTGAAGGCGTGGCAAATGACTGCGGCGGGTCTCCTGAGAGACGACCAGTGAGGAAGGCGAACAAGTGAGACTTCTCATTCGACAAAGCTGGTCGAATAGCGGAGCCTGGCTATCGGACGTAGCCAACTGGCCTTGACATCATCACTGGCAGTGGGTTGTAGTTCTCTCGTATTCTCATACAAGGCCCGCTGAGCTGAAGAGGGCAGCCTTAGTGGCGGTGCGAGTGTTGCCTGACAAACACCGTTCCGTCTTCCCGCATCTCACGCAATGGTTCATCAGCAACAGCGCTGCATAGTCGAGGAACAAACTCTGACGGATGGACTCGGAAGTCGGATCTATTGTGATAAGCAAGCTGTGGGCCTGGCAGATCGTCGATGCGTGTACAAAAAGTGGACTGCTACATTGCTACAATTGGCGTCGAGCGGATAGGAACAAGGCGCATGGCTAACCAGCCTGCATAGAGAGGCACAGCTTATAGCTGGGGGACCGGACGGATGGCCGTGGCGAAGTGAGATGTGAGATGTTTGAGATGGGCAAGATGAGTTGGGAGGATTTGGGGGTGTGAAAGAATGAAAGAAAGAGATGTGGTTGGAAGGATGGATTGCGGGATGGAATGAGGAGCACGTGCGCGAGAGTGGGCAACAGATGGGGCCCTAAAGCATGTGTTCAACTAATGGAAGTGCGTTCTCTTTGTGTTGTTCTCGGCATATGTACATATGCAGGATAGTACCACCATTATTATTCGTAAAGTTTATAATACATGATCGCCAAAAAGGTTTGCTAGCAGTGACAAGCTGCATGTCACGTGAAGCACACAATGGTAGATGCAAATGACGTCAGAGTGGACAAAGAGCACATGCCACATCGAAATCGCGGTCGGTACAATCGTAAAGTCGCAAATTCCCATTCACTCGATCGTCCGAGATCAGCCCTCGTCCAATTGCAGCTTCACCGCCCGGCAGAAAGCAGCACAAAGCATGTGCGGCGCCGCATCCAGACCTTCCGGATCAACCAGACCAACCAGACTCATCGTAGTCGTGCCTTCCCTCCCCACGAACCATGACGTACTTGTGTCGTAGGTTGCCAAACGCAGTCGCTTCGCCAAAGACGTGATGCCCCCTCCATAGCATATAAATTCCCCTTCTCTCACTGCTATTCCATTCTCCTTCATCACAGCAACTTCTGCAATCCTCAACTCAGCTTCCACTTCACACTTTTCAACCAAAAACCTCACCAACCTACCAAACAACCAAACACCATCATGTCTGATCTAGGGTAAACAGTCCCTGCTCCCCCACCTTGATGCCCCACCCACACTGACTGTCTTCGCCTAGACGCAAGGGACTCGGCGACCAGGTCCAGGAGAAGGTCACTCCTGACTCTCAAAAGTCTACCCTCGACCAGGCCAAAGAGGGCGCCACTGGTGCCTATGACCGCGTTGCCGGAGCTCTTCAGCCTGGTAAGCCCCACCCACAACCCTCCAAGCCTGACGTCCACCTACTAACTTCACTTCAGAGGGCGACAAGTCCGCTACCCAGAAGCTTGGTGACTCCACCCGCTCTGGATCCGACAATGCCTCCAAGGAGGGCCAGGGAATCGTGAATACTGTTTCCGACACCCTCGGCAACGCTGCCCAGTCCGTCTCCGACACCTTCAACCAGGCTACTGGCCAAAAGAAATAGACGACCTCATCCAATGGCGGCGGCCTGAGTCTGCTTCGAACTTTCAATTCGATATTGGCTCCAACACATGGTGGAATTCCTAGGGGAATACCATTGCCAGTCATGTATCACTATACCCTTTTGTCCTCATGAGCAAATCATGAGTGAATACTAAATCGAGAATAATTCGTCTTCGAATGTTTTGCTGTTGCTGTGATTATGTTTGTGAGCCATTTGTGATGGCCAGTAACAATCAGCCTCCATATACCTCGCACAGTTATTCTTGCCTACTGAATGACTTTGAGCAAGTCCTGTAGCATGCACAAACGGAACGAATTGCGTAGAATTCATTGAGGTTTGGTGGGTGAGATCACGGCCCCGCGTCCTCGCATCTGACCGGAGTGGGGGATTACCGATGATTGCCTGATTTGAAGTTTATAAGTCCTCATCCTCCACCTCCTCTATCTCCACATGCCGCAGCTTATTTTCCGCCACTCGCTCCTGTGAGACCAGATCCGTCATTTCGCCCCGTGCTTCTGCTGCCATCATATCATACGCGGCCTCCTGCACTGCAGCCTCTGCGGCCTCGCCAGCTGACGCATGATTTTGTGACTCTAAGAGCTGTTCCAATTCCGGGTCTCCCTCACCCTCCGCCGACTTGTTTACATTCATGTAACCTTGCTTCTGCAGCTTATCAAATTCGTCCGGCTCTAATAATCTGCCTTCACCTTTTGCGAGTCGCATCTTCTCAGCCACAGCCGTAGGCATAAATCTGGTGGCCTCTTTCCGTAAGTCGCGCACTTCGGGTGCCGCTTCGTAGACGAGTTGAGGTTTCTTTGGTTCTGGCGCTGCTTCCTCGGCGTCACCGTGTCGTCCATTTCGGCGCGGGATTGGCGGAGGTGTGTCTCGCGGCATAGGAATGCCCTTCACATCCTCATCTGTATCGCTGCTTTCATCACCCTCGCGCCCTTTCCAGCTACCGTCCCTCGTCCTCTTTCCTAGAACTCCGCCTCTACTACGCCCACCGCCTCGTCCTCCCCTCCCACCTCTCTCATGACCATCATCATCTCTTCGTTCCGGTTTGAATTGTGGGGCCTTGTCACCAAGTGCAGCTCTCGCCTTGTTCACTGCCGCGAGGTCCTTCTCTAGCTCCGCAAGCCGTTGCCGCTCGTGCGGTCGGATGTCTCCGCTCTCTGACAGTTGTTTGAGGCTATCGATATCGCGTTGGATGCGGGCTGGGTTGCGTCGTGCGAGTTTTTCGTTGCGTTGTGCTTGGACGGTGGCCTTCTGCTTCTTGATCTGCTTCTGTTTCTCTGCCTTTTTAGCAGCTTGCACCGGATTGAAATTCTTCTCTTTCGCCATTGTGGGGTTTAGTGTGAATTGGTGATAGCGTATGTTGAGAGGCGTTTGGTGTGAGCAAAGTCATGTCCTTGGTTGAGAACTTTCAATAGACATTTAAGTGCCAAGACATAGTGGTCAATGCGCAAGCTACCAATAACCAGCGTGCCAAAAACATGCATAGTCACCACTTTAGACATCGAACACCAGATATTTTAGTGCCATTTGTTCTGTAGTTGGATAAAAGTATTGATTCTTCCCAGCAGAATTCTTTCTTTTGGCTGGTTCTTGACCAAGGGTTTGCATCAAGAGAGCTAGCTCAATGTTTGTCCCGAGAGCTGTCCGGCTCAAAGGCGCGCCTGACCGCCAGCAACCAAAGAATCAACAGTCGGTATCAAAGAAAGCTACGGTAGATATGGAGCAGGCGGATGAGGACTCGCTCGTCAGAGCGATGGAAATGACTAGCACACGCTCTCCCGCTCCCCAACAAGAGTCCGTCGACCACCAAACCATCACTCGCGGTCCTAGATTTACGGCTCGGACTGCCACTCCCGAATACATTTCTCAATTGGCTGCAGGTATCGAATTAATCTTCACAGACTACGCTCACCAAGACGAGAAGAGTTCCAAATGGCTCCAAGAGCGATATAGACGAGTGGATGGAGAAGAGAAGTGTAATTGAAAGTCGACCCACGTTGTCACCTAGTATACTAATAATATCTCACAGTCATACACCTTACAGCTATTCTCGAACACACCAACATTTCCACCTTGAAACCTGAAGCTACTCAACTCTATCTCCGCCAAGCACTCCAAGAGTATCCATCCGAAATGCTCGAGCTCTCGAAAAATGGGTACTATGTTCGTCGAAGACCGAGCACCTATCCTTTTTCTTTCATCCCGGACAATTCTTTTCGCATTGTGGATGATGAAGGCCTCAGTTTCTGGGATCAGCGTACCATTTATGTCGAACCGCATCTTCGTAATCTTTGCCAGACTCCAGCCAAAGTTTCACATTGGCTAAAAGCGCACGGCCAGATGCGAGCAAAGTGGCTACCAATTCAAGCAGTTCATAAGCTATGGAACAGTTGCGCTTTTGTAGTATTGAGCGGAAGCGTGATGCATGAGGATATCTGGAACAAATGGAGAGAAGCCGATAAGCCTGAAAACTGGAAAATCATGACCAAGGTTGAGCACGCCAAACGCACTGCAGAATACCTAGAATTTTTGAAAAAAGAGAATCCGAAGCAAAAATCTAAAGTCTCGGAGCCCCAGCCAGCAAAGAGGACACCGGCGGCTGAGCCTATGGAGATTGAAGTGGACGCGAGCATGGCACCTTCCCCGAAACAGGCAACGAGCAAGAGAAAACGCAAAAGGAAGAAGGCTGCCGAAAAGGCAGCCAAAGATGCGCAAGATCATGTGACAGATGTACACTCACAAGACCATGGAAGTGAAGATGTGGAAGGGGATCAGACAAAGAAGCGCAAGAGGTAGATCCCTTTTTGGTTTACTCTAACAACCTAAGCCTGCACGGATAGTAGGAGCATGCGGTATGGATGCTGCAACAACTGCTCATTACTGTTATGGTTGCTGCGCTTGTTGCTAAACTCCTCGTCACTTAGGACTGGCTCTGCATGAATCACATTCCTTCAACATGGACTATACCATTATGCGGAACAGGAATACCCAATAGCCATAATTCAGCCACCTTTTCGTAATATCTGTAAGTCGGGCTGTGCCATCGTGGATTCTAGTTTTGTTTACCGCTGAAATACGCTAACTCATTTTTGGTTAAAAGAGTTCAGTTACCTTACCCCGCTTACTCGCCAACAACGAGTTCAGAGTTACCGAGATAATCATCGTTGTAAGCCAGTCATGTGAGTAAGCTGAGGGAAAGGGCTTGAATCACAAGAGGAGACAACCGCGGTGTCAGTTCCTTCCAGCTTTATATATGAATTCTTCTGTGCCAACACGATAATTGAACGGGTAGCCGGTGCTTTAACCCCAACTCATTCTACCTGCTTCCCCGATCTCAATTTGTTGTTTGACCTTTCCCCAATCCTGGGCTTGACCCTTGTAGGCCATACCAAGGCGTGTCCATCCATTCCGCCTTGATCGCCATCAGGCAAGATGACAACGGTTGTGGAAAAGACTGCCGATGGCATTATTTACAAGGCCGCGAAGACATACCCAGTTCCAGATGTTGATATCCTTACTCTACTATTCGGTGAGTGACCTTGAATCCAATTTTATGGTACCTATCCACGTGACCATATCTCTTGTCTGCTACCAATTTGGCTAATTCACTGCTAATGAAATTCAGAGACGGAGCACTGTTTAGCAAAAGACGACACTCCAATTCACATCTCAGCAGCTAACCCCAACCTCGTGCTTACCAAGGCCCACGCACGACACCTCACAGAAGCAACCGCTGCAGCCCTGCGAAAGCATTTCGGTATCGGCGCCCAGGGAGCTGGCAAGGACATTGTTTCAATTATTTCCACAGGCCATTATCTGCTTCCCGTGCTCTCGTATGGTATCATCGCCTCTGGGGGTGTCTTTTCCGCTGCGTCTGCCGCAAGTACCCCTAGCGAACTAAGCAAACAAATCCAGGGTGCAAAGTCAAAGATTCTAGTTACCGTTGAGGCTACGCAAGAGGCCGCTGTCAAGGCAGCGGAAGAGGCAGGATGGGGAGCGAACGGCGGTGGCAGGGTATTGGTGATGAGCGAGGGAAAGAAATGGGAGTTAAAGGCCATCCAGAAGAACGGACAACTCGGTCCAAATCTCATTGATGAGAATCAGAAGCTCACATGGGAGAGGTTAACCAATCCCAAAGCTCTAAAAGACAGTCTTATTATCCTGATCTACAGTTCTGGAACGACCGGCTTACCGAAGGGTGAGTCTAGCCTTTCCATGAGAGCTTTGTTGTCAAAGATCGACTAATGAGGATCGTAGGTGTCAAGCTTTCACATCAAAACTTGGTGGCCGAAGCAGTGATTCCTGGTGATATGTTTAAGCAATATATCAAAGATACCGGAGACAACTTCGACTACCGCACCCTAGCCCATCTTCCAACTGCTCACATTGCTGGTATCCAAGGCTACCTGATCAACCCCTTCTATATGGGCGGCCCCGTCTACTGGATGCCGCGTTTCGATTTCCCTCAATTCCTGGAGTACAACCGCAAATACAAGATCACTTTCTTCTTCACCGTCCCCCCAATTTATCTACTCATTGCGAAATCGCCTGCTGTCACTGATCAGTTTAAGACTCTTCGAGTTGCCATTTCTGGAGCTGCTCCCTTAGGCAAGGAACTACAGATCGCTGCGAGCGCGAAACTTGGTGGACCGGATTGCTTTATTGCTCAAACTTGGGGACTCTCCGAAACAACGGGAAGCACGACGGTTATGCCATTGGGTATGCACGACGATACTGGTTCGGTTGCTCCCCTCATGCCAAATATGGTTGCCCGTCTCGTCGACGACGACGGCCGCGACGTCGAGCCCGGGAAGCCCGGTGAGGTACTTGTCAAAGGTCCCGTCGTCTGCAACGGATACCTCAACAACGAAGCCGCAGACCGCGAGTCTTTTACAGGCGGCTGGTTCCACACCGGCGATATTGCCGAGTTCCGCAACGGTCTTTTCTACATTGTCGACAGGAAAAAGGAGCTCATCAAGTACAAGGGCCTTCAAGTGGCTCCTGCCGAACTAGAGGCACTTCTCGTTAACCATCCCGATATCCTCGACGCCGCTGTCATTGGCGTAAGTACCGAAGATGGAACAAATGAGGTTCCCAGAGCGTATGTGGTTGCGGACCCCAAGAAACTGAATGCCCAGCAAATCATGGATTATGTTAAGAAAAACGTTGCAAGCCATAAGCAGATCAGGGGTGGTGTTATCTTCCTGGATGCTATTCCGAAGAGCCCTAGTGGGAAGATCCTCCGAAAAGATCTCCGTATGTTGGCGAAGAAGGAACAGGGTGCTAAGTTATAGAGGAATGAATGTTATAGGGCTTAGAGTTTCTGTATACTGTACTGTTAAGGAACTGAATTGATATCCTGAAGACTCGATGACAAAGTGCAGAGAAGAGCGTCTCGATCCCGCCGACGTTCCGATGTTACAATGACCTTCAGGTTCGAATGGTTCGTTTCTGGAGCCAAAATTACTTTAACAATTCCAAAAAGTGCCTGCAACGTCGTTTTTCATGACCCAGGTCATGTATAACAGCCAGGTTTAATGATATAGTTTACAAACTAGCGCACGGTGCCAATACTTGGTCTTGTCAAACTGGAAGGTGCTTCTGAATCTCAATAACCATTGCTGGGCGCTTTAATACCTTTTTGTGGGCCATGGTCATCATAAGGAAGAAATATTCAACTCTTCACAATCGGGAGTACCTGCAACACTGTTGCATATACATATCTACATTTCCCGGGGATATATGTGCCGGGAGTGCCAGGATTACACGCATAGCAACACACCAACTTATTCTCGGCCAGGGTATTCGCTTCCTGGAGCCAGACATCTCTACTCCTGGTTCACATCGATCAGGAAATCTTGGTATATATCCAGAGCCCTGTAGGATACCCGGATACAGCTAGCGCCACCGATTTAACAGAAGACTACCCCTCGTTTGTACTACCGATCGCTCGTATTCTAGCCCCAGTCCTCATCTATTTAAACATAATTAGGGTCCTTATCCTACTATGCTTTCACATCTCGTCGGACGACAATCGCTTCGCTCTCATCATGCCGATTGGTAATTTGCAGCACTTCCATAGGGCCAAGACTGATCATCTATGCCCGGATCTCGCGCAGAACACAACGGGGCTTCCATTGGGCCATGCGGATTGCTCGTAGAATACCAATGGCTTGCACATATTTTACATGTTACTTTTCCGCACATGGAACAATGAATAGAAGAGCTTGGCAATGCTTCTTCTGTCGGGAGCGATGGCGATGGTGTCGGCAGATGCTTAACTAGACCCTCTCGGTAGCGTGACTCTTTCGTCGATAGAATATATGTGTCCTACCTCCTGCGTTGCTAAGTGGCGAGTCTAAGTGTTCTGCAACTAGCTAGAGGTACTGTTGAAACTTCCGCATCATGCGCCTCTCAACGCTCACCACGGCCCTCCTGGCCACCGCTGCGCCGTCATTCGCCCAGGATACATATGACTACATTGTTGTCGGCACCGGCCCGGGTGGAGGTCCTCTAGCCGCCAATCTCGCTCGCGCAAACTACAGTGTGCTTCTTCTTGAAGCAGGTGACTCATCTGGACCAGGCAATGGCGAGTATCCACAGCAGCTCACTTGGGATTTCTTCGTCAAGCACTATTCTGATGAGAAAAAGAACATGATGAATAATCATTTGACGTGGAAGACAAAGGAGGGGCGCTATTGGGTTGCGGCAGGAAGCGCTACGCCTCCGGCTGGCAGCACCTTTTTAGGAGTATATTATCCCAGAGGTGCCACTGTGGGAGGAAGCAGTATGATCAACAAGCAGTGCACGTAAGTGTAGCCTCCAACATGAATTTTTTTGGAGTAGATGCTGACAATTGTTCTGTTTAGGTGGCTGCCATCGAACAGTGACTGGAACTACATCCAGAACCTCACAGGCGACGCATCGTGGAAGTAAGTATCCCACTTCGCACAACGATATAATATTGACATTATTTTCAGCTCAGATAACATGCGCAAAATCTTCCAGCGTATCGAGAAGAACAACTATCTACCCAAGGGCACGGCTGGCCATGGCTTCGATGGCTACTTCCAAACCGGCTTAAACAAGCCGGCTTCAATTGGACAACCTGCTCTCGGCATTGTCCAAGCCATCGCGCAGAACTTCTCATTGCCTACTACCCAGTCGGATATTGTTTCCAGAATGGGTTCCGATGCCAACTATCTTGACCCTCAGCGTGACTGGACAACAGGAATCTGGGGCTTGCCTATGCATATGAAGGCTACCGGTGATCGGTACAGCTCGCGTGACTACATCCAAGAGACTATTCAGCAAAAGTTCCCATTGACGCTTAGCATCAACAGCTTAGCAACGAAGGTGCTCTTTGATAATTCCACATCGTGTGGCGGCCAACCACGCGCTACTGGTGTTGAGTTCCTTCAAGGCAAGTCGATTTACAAGGCCGATCCGCGCTATTCGTCTTCCGTCAAGGGCACCCGCAAAACCGCGACTGCACGCAAAGAAGTCATCGTCTCAGGCGGAACATTCAACACTCCACAGATCCTCATGCTCAGTGGCATCGGTCCAAAGGAGCAACTTTCGCAGTTCAACATTCCCGTTGTAGTTGATGCGCAGGGAGTGGGACGCAACTTGCAAGACAACCAGGAAATGCCTATCATCGGCCAATATCAGGGAAGCAGTGCCGGCTTTGTGCAACCCATTCTCATGATGAAGACGAAGCATAGTCCGGATGGCGAGCGCGATATGTTCCTTATGCAGGGCCAGTTTGCATTCCGAGGTTTCTGGCCTGCTAACCAAAGTAAGTGCAGATATAAGCATGCTTGAAAGGCATGCAATGAGTGAAGAGTACTGATATTGAATAGCTAACAATGCCCTACCTCGGGATGGTGCAAATACCTATGGTATCAGCATGGTGAAGGCCAAGCCACAGAACAAGAAGGGTTACGTGAAGCTGCTGAGTGGCGACCCAACCGATACTCCCGAGATCAACTTCATGCTCTTTGAAGAAGGAAAGGAAACAGATATGGGTGCAATGAAGGATACTGTCGCTTGGGCGAGGAAGATCTATGCTTCAGCCAAAGGCGTGACTGTCGCTTCGAAGGAGCCGCCGTGCCCTGAAGGTCCTGATGCGGAGGGGTATTGTGGAAAGGCAGATGAAGACTGGAGTAAGTCGATCCCTTCTTAGTTTCTGTTTCCACATCCACAATGATGCTAATGCGGTGTGTCAGTCACGGGCCAAACATTCGGACACCACCCAACTTCCACCGCAGCCATCGGGAAAGACGGCGATCCACAGGCCGTCCTTGATAGTCGATTCAGAGTTCGGGGAGTAAAGGGCTTGAGGGTTGTGGATGCTTCTGCATTCCCAAAGACCCCGGGCGTGTTTCCGGTCGTGAGCGTATTCATGATCAGTGAGAAGGCGAGTGATGTCATGAAGGAGGATGCAGAGAAGAATGTGTGCTCTGCATAAGCCATACATACAGACTTGTCGGTTGCCAATCTGACCATAATCAAACAGAGACATGGTTCTGCACCGTGCTGTTGAATATTCTGTGACTATTTAATCATGCATTTTTACTAATTAGGTATGCTTGTGTATGGTGCCGGGTCTGGTCTTGAAGTCTCTTCTCTCTTCGGGGACCAAGATCGGAAGGAGGCACTAAGCCATTTTGGGGCTTCTGCCTTACAACTCCTCATTTCAAGGCTGCTTGCACTAATATTGCCCCAACCCGTCCAACTACAACCCTCTGACATCTTCGATGCACAATACCAGTCGAAGACTCTTTTTTGTCCATGCACTAGGCAGCCCAGGCAACAACCTTCATATCTTCAAGCCCAGCGCTTCGTCCTTTGCCCTCGGCGGCGACCGTATAAAGTGGTGTGCAGCTGTCCCAGCTGTAGTCCCTATCCAGACAGCATTTTCACTGCTAAACCAAGAACAAATCATATATCATCCAAATATTCAACAATGCCACGAGAGAGATGCATGCCAGATCCACACTCCGGACCACCATATCCCGGCCTCGGTTTGCCACTACGCGCAGAGCTCGATTATAATCAAAATTCCTATCCCATTGGCGCTCATGGTAGTTGCCCAGGTTCGAAAACGAAGCTTCTCCCTGTCCGCGAGCTCGCTATGATGAGCATCATGGAAACGCTCACTGATAAAGAAGACTGGCATAAGAAAGTCTTCGATGACGAAATCGTCGCCAAGTGGCGTCAAGAAGCACATGCTATTCCCGATGCCGAATTCTGGAAGCTCTCAACTGCCGCCAAGTATAGGGATGCTGAAGGAAACTTGGATGAAGATGGAGAACAGTATCTCGGCTGGTCATCACGATGCCAGTTGGAAGGAATTGTTAATGACAAGGCTTTTGATTGTGTAAGCTGCGGCTCATTTTGAACCATAACTTTTCGACTCTTAATTGACTTGGTCATAGATCATCAAGGAACTCCGAAGCAAAGCAAGTTACTTCGAGAAGACTGGCATTGTTCCCACATTGGATGCATGCTCGTCTGTTGCAAAATCCGATGGCCTCGTTTCGACCGACCTTCGCCAAAGTCTGCGCGATGCATTCAGCAAGCTCATGGCTGACCAGTCAAATGCGCCTGATTGGCACCCTAGATCAAACAACATGGTTCTTGACCTGGTTCATCCTTCTATGTACCCTTTGATCTATGGTCGGAGCAGAGTCTTCAGGGAAGAAGTTGTCGGCGTCGACGACGCGATCCCAAAGTGGTCAGGTAGAGGCGAAGTGATCCCGAAAGACGATTGGAAATGGGATGAGCAGCGAGATAGATCCAGATATGGAGTAGGAGGACGCATTCACCCTGACTACTGGAACACGACCTACCAATGGCTTCCAGCGAATGTTGCTTTTCAAGAGGACGGTGGGGTCAAGTTTACAAGCTACATTAACAACCTCCATCCAAAGCGCTACGCAGATATATACAAGACGATCGAGAAGCTCATTGAGACTGCGCTCCCTATGTGGGACCAATGCCTAAAGCTTGACCCTTACCCTGCTGGTAAAGGGCCATGCGGCGCTGGGAGAATATCTTCCCGGTTTGAGTATCCGGACGAGGATGAAGCAGAGTAAGTTCGACGTCCACATCCAGCCCCGGAGAGTAGCTGACCGCTGCCAAAGTGACAACAATCCCGAAAATTGGATTCCTTCCGACCCGAAGGAATTCGCCCACATTGAGGTGAATTGGGACGAGTTCTCGGAATTCCGCCAAGTGTTGTCATATGAACTTGCACAAGATTCCGAAGTAGCAAAGTGGGAGCTCCTCCGAAAAGCCCGCATTCCAGAGGCCACATTCACAGACGTGGATTACACGCCGAAGGAGGGCATGCGTCTTTTTGACAAGTTCCGTGATATTGGTCTTCAGGTCATCGTCAAGATGGTGTCCATCGAGCTTACTCCAGAGAAACCAGACTTCCGCGCAGGCGGGTGGCATGTAAGTTAAAAGGAACACAAACCTCGCGATCGATGAAAGAACGATTGCTGATATTTGCCACAGGTAGAAGGACAAATGAACGAAAAGATCTGCGCTACTGCTCTCTACTATCTCGACTGCGAGAATGTCACAACTAGCAGCCTGTCGTTCCGTATGCAAAGCGACGCATACATGAACCAAGACTATTCTGTCGGCCAGGACGCATACTCTTGGTTAGAGCAAATCTGGGGCACTGAACTTGGAGACGGCGCCGTTTGCTTGCAGAATTACGGCAGCGTGGTAACGCAGCAGGGCCGTTTGCTCGCATTCCCCAATGTTTTGTGAGTACCATCAAGCAGCACATGGTTCGATTGCTGATGTCTCTCAGCCAACATCGCGTCTCGCCATTCTCTCTTGTTGACAAGACAAAGCCGGGGCACCGCCGCTTCATCGCCCTCTGGCTTGTTGACCCCCATCACCGCATCGTCTCTACGGCTAATGTCCCTCCCCAGCAACAGGACTGGTGGATTGAATCCGTCCTTGGCGATACAGTGGAATCCCGCGACGCAGCCATAGCTCAACTCCCGCCTGAGATAGTGGCTTTGATGCAGAAATCGCAAAATAGTGACGCAGTGGGCGAAGGAAAAGCCGGGCAAAGCAATTCAGGAGAAGGAAAACTCCCACCCGAGCTTATGGAAATGGTATGGGAGCACTTTTCAGAGTCGAAGGAGGAGGATTTGCTCAGCGTAGACGAGGCGAAGGAGCATCGGTTGAAACTTATGGATGCGAGGACTGTGTTTGTGGACAAGAGTGAGAAAATGTGGCATAAACACACATATAACTTCTGCGAGCACTAGCATCGAGGGCTAGATTGTATAGAATCGCTTCACTGGCACAAGAAGATAGGCAGGAGTATACAATTAACAGGTAATAACCGTACTGAGGTGCATGCAGAGACGACTGCATGGTAGTCACGAGCCAAAATCAGCCAACTTTTTCAGCTTATTGCTGCTTCCTTGTCTTTCTGGTAGGCTTAATTTCAGCTCCAGCTTATTGTCCGTGCTAGAACCTCTAACACAACTCATTCTACCCGTGAACCTGGTATCGCTATGCGGGCCTCTTGTCCTCTTCTGGTATTCATTTTGGCAACTGACCCTCCCATGCTTCCATTGGCAAGGCAAACTCGCGGGCAAGGGAAGATATGCTGAAGTGTATTCAATTCGAGTGCATACCACCTGCGAAAATGCTGAAGAGAGTATACTAGAGATGGTATGTGCAGTAAATGCTGAAACGAAGCCGCCCATCTGTCCACAAATAAAGGGAGTAAGAGAGAGAAATAGTAGATCGTAAACCAGAGAGCATTATATATATACATTCTTGAGTTTTCATTTTCGTTCTCGTCGGCCGTTCAACGCTGCTTTGTTCGTTGTCGCGCAGCCCGGTCTCTTTCACATGCTGGGTGTGTCGCTTCTCACATGCTCACATGCCAATACGTAAGTGACTACGTCCCCGATCTGTCCCGTCGCATGAACCGGGCTGAAATGAAGGTGCATTCCAACCAATCCAGATGATGAACAGAAGACCGCGAACCAGAAAAAAAGGCCGTGGAAGAAGAAAGCGCGTGGACCTCGGCTCGCTCGAAACGGAAGTGCATGCATGCGATGCGATTCGATGTCGCTTAAAGCTTAGCAGCTGCGACAGGGGTACCAGCCTGCATAAAAGAAGTAAAACATTAGCTATGGTGGTTCTCACAGGTTATATACACTTAATTGTGTACTTATAAAACAATTAAAGCAATTCAAAGAAGTGATTATTAATGATGTTGGTCGTAACGGTCATGTGTCTCTTTCTGTTTTTATTTTTGGCTTACATGCCAGGTCAAAGGTGGATAATATCCCCATACTCTGCACCTTGACCAATGAACATTTTGGCGGGGTAAAATTTACATGATATAATACGAAGGAATATTCTCAAGGCAATAGGTTCAGGTTTTCGGGGTGGACGTGTGGGAATCTACAACTTCGAAGCACCCTTAGGGGGACCTACATTCGTGATTTCATTGTAGAGCAACCTGAAGAATGTCAGTATGAAAAAGCTTCTAATCACCGAGGATGAATAACTTACGAAGTCAAAAACTCGGCATAGTCCTCGCCAGTAACCTGGCTCTCAAAGTACTTGGCAGCCAGACCGAACTTGTTTCCCTTTGGAGCCGAAGCACCCAACTTCTGTGCCTGCTCGCGCAGAAGCTTGAGAGCATAGTCCTTCGTGACCTTCTTGCCTTCAGCGGTATCAGCCTGGTGCTTGCTCCATTGCCAAAGCTGACTCCTTGACACCTCAGCGGTGGCTGCATCCTCCATGAGATAGTTGATGGGTACACAGCCAACACCTCGAAGCCAAGCCTCCATATAAGAGAGACCAATATCTAGATTCTTGCGAATACCAGCTTCGGTGATCTTTCCAGGTACGTTCATGTTCAGAAGATCATTAGCAGTGATGTGCACGTCCTCACGTCGGACGTGCATTTGGTTGGGTGTTGGCATGTAGGTATTAAAAACATCCGAGGCAATAGCGGCGAGAGCCGGGTGGGCCACCCAGGTACCGTCGTGGCCAGCGCGCACCTCACGGAGCTTATCTGCACGAACCTTAGCCATGGCGGCGTCATTGGCCGCATCATCATTCTTGATAGGAATCTGAGCGGCCATGCCACCCATAGCATGGACACCTCGCCTATGGCATGTCTTAATGAGAAGTTTGACATAAGCGTCCATGAATGGCACGGTCATGGTAACAGAGTCACGATCCGGCAGAACAAAATTAGGGTTGTTGCGGAATCTTTTAATGGTGCTGAAAATGTAATCCCAGCGACCGCAGTTGAGGCCAGAAGAGTGGTCGCGGAGCTCATAGATGATCTAGTACACGGTTAGGATTCAAGGGTTCTCGGCTTAACAAACAGAATATCGGCATACCTCGTCCATTTCAAAAGCGGCAGTAATCGTCTCAATCAAAACGGTAGCTCGGATTGTGCCTCGGCGCATGCCAATGTAATCCTGGGCAAGGTTGAAGACGTCATTCCACAGCCTTGCCTCAAGATGGGATTCCATCTTGGGCAGGTAAAAGTATGGGCCAGTTCCGCGCTTGACAAGCTCAAAGGCATTGTTGAAAAAGTAGAGACCGAAGTCAAAAAGAGAACCGGAGATGGGCTCGCCATCAACGGTAAAGTGCTTCTCCTCAAGGTGCCAACCACGGGCACGGGCGATAAGAGTGGGCAGGGTTCGGTCGGTGCGGAGCTTGTACTCCTTGTTACCCTGCTTGAAGTCGACCTGGCGGCGGATGGCATCGTAGAGGTTGAGTTGGCCATTGATCATGTTGTCCCATGAAGGCGCGCTGGAGTCTAAAACGCTGGGTTAATTCCATGTTGGGTGAAGGCAGGAGCAGCTGGTGGCTGTTTCCGGAATCGCAACTTACCTTCGAAATCGGCCATATATGTCCAAACATTCGAGTTCAAAGCGTTGACGACCATCTTGCGGTCAGTGGGACCTGTGATCTCTACTCGCCTGTCCACGAGGCCGGGCGCTGGGGGAGCTCCTTTCCATGCATCGTTTTCACGAATGTGCCTGGTCTCTGGGAGAAAGTCGAGAAGGTTGCCCTTGTCGAGCTCAGCCTGGCGAATTACTCGTCGCTGGAGAAGGGCCTTTCGGCGCTCGTTGAATGTGCGGTGTAGCAGAGCAAGGAAAACGGCAGCGTCTTTACTCAAGATCTTGCCGGTCTTATCGTTGAGCTCGCCGAGGATGTTGACCTCGCGGAGGAGGGTGTCGGGGTTGACGGCCATGGTGAGATTAGCTGTGTGGTGGACGTTCAATTGCGGAGATGTGAATATGCGTGTATGAAGGGGAAGGAAACGGGAATGCTAAGTAGCTATGATGCTATGATGCTATCCCAAGAGCTTCCGGCGATGACGATGATGCAAGCTGGTGGAGTGGTCGAAAGCGGGCAGCAAAGAATCTTTATACGCAACGACGTCAGCCATGGTGCGAAATGGGCCGAGGATCTGCTTTGTCTGGAGCTAGGCCGGCGGCAGTGAATGGGTGGACCAAACAGCTCCTCGTTCGGGCAGAGGGAGTGTGTTGCATGCCCTGGCTTGTGATCGAAGCCAAGCCTGGACTCTGGTGCGGGGATAAGCCACTGCGTCTCCCCACGCATCTTCTCCAACGTCCAATAGCCAGCGTCTTTTCCGGCGAATTCATACGCTTTTCGAAATGGTTCGGAAATGGTGTGTTGTGCGATGGCGACGCAGTTGCCTTGAATTGCCATGAATTGATGAGTAACTCTTGCCACAAGTCTGGATGGCAACGGAGGGACGCGGAAAGTCACGGAAGTCACGATGCTCCAAAAGTCGCAACTGCCTGCCCACTTCCGCTCCTGCCCCGGTTCGGTCCGACGTCGCAAGCTGCACCATAACACCACAACACCACCGAACCATAGCACCACTTCACAGCTCACCAAGGCCCGCTTCTGCTCCGTTTGTACATTCTTATCGCCGTCTTCGTCGCATTGCGGCTCCGCCAATTTCCCCCTCCAAGTGAAGTAGAGGAGCTCTTCCTCAGAAAGAGGGTAGGAAAGCTCCTCGCCAGCTAGCTATCAATCATGCGACAATAGCTATCAGCGCCCAGATTGGAAGGAGCTCCCCAGAGCTTATCAGCGTGAGCTTTCGCAAGAACCTCCACTAACATTGGCGCAACAATCCAACAGATTTGATCGTACACATTAATGATACTTTTGTATTATGGCATAAATATGCATAGCTCGAATCGTCATACCAGATTATCATTACCATGGAATTTTCCTCTCCTCGTCATTCTTGCGGCGTCAGAACCCACGTCTCTCTCCTCCGCTTCTCCGCTCCTCCGACGTTCCCCAATAAACACAATACTTCCATGCACGCCGTCATGCATGAGCCCAACTCAAAATTCTCTACGAGCTCCCCGTCACCTCGTGCTGTTCAATTGAGTACGGAACCAATTCAGATTTGAGTCCCCAGGAGCAGACACCGCTTCCACCACAAGAGCCGTTGAGGTTGCCATTGGTGCTTCGCTCAAAGTGTGCCTCCCCCTCGAACGTCTTGGAATACTTGGATCCCAAATATGCGACCTCGGCGACTCTTGTAAAAACCAAGTTGAAGTTGGTAGTAGTGAAGCCGTCAGATGAGCCGCCCGAGAGGACCTTCATAGTCCACCATCCATCCTCTCCTGCATCGCAGGGCCAGGTGCGGCCCAAGGGGCTTTCGCCTCTAATCCACTTGGCCTCGCAATTTAGGCCCTGGTTGCCCGCTGCCAGAAGTACATCTTTGCCATCGGCATCAGAAGTACCCAAGTTGATTTCATTCGGGTCGGTAATGCTGGCCCTAATGTACGACCAAGGGTAAGAGCCTGGGCGGCCAGAAGGTGAAAAGCTCACGAGTTTGTTCAGCGCCCATTTCTGAGAAGTGTTATCGCGAACCTCAAGAGGGGCAGCGAGGGCTGAGGAAGTGAAGGCCAGAACGGCAGCGATGCAGGAAGCAGAGAATTGCATTTTGTTGCGATGCAAATGCAAATACATAGAAAAAGAAAAGGCTAGAAAGCGAGAGTAGAGAATCGGTAAGCGGATCACCCAAATGCTAGGTCAACAACGGAAAAATCGAAGCATGAGTTGCAAGCTACTGTGCTTAGACAGGATATCCGCCCATCCATCCCTTTATATACTCGCGCATACATGTGTCAATACGAATCCTCTCTCCCCTTCTCGCGACTCTCCTAACTAGGTAATGTCAATGTAGAAGGTAAGGGGGCCTAACCTCCCTCCATTGGCCGAATACCCTCCCCCCCCTCTGCGCTAAACCAATGTAAGTCCATCTCTCCGATGATCACGGCTAAACATAGCGTGATCTGCACAGCTATCCTGCATCATGCTTTCAACAATGTCACATCGATTCTTTTTGGTTTCCGCGCCATCAGCCTGGCGTCAACTTTCTTTGGGTTTGCCGTCGTAAAGGTGCAGTCAAATCATGCAACAATTGTACCACACCGACTCCACTTGTGCATGAATTCTGCATACAAACGAATCCTACCATAGTCCCCCTTTCACGTTAAGTATCTAGCTCCGCAAACTGAATACGAGCAAGAAACAAAACGGATATAGCGGCCGTTCCTCCAACCTTTTCCGGTCTCGCTCGGCTCCAACTTTGTCGTATTTGTGGGGAGGAGGATCGATAGTTCCGCGACCCTTCTATGAGATTAATCGGTGCGGTAGGGATACTACGGACATTTTCGCGCAACGGCTCAGACGGTAGGCACCGTACTGTGCATATTTCCCTGTGCGCCACAGGGGCAAACTTGCGGGTGAAGGTTTGGTATGATGAAGTTGCTTTGGAGCGTCGCTGTTGTCTTCTGATGTGTGATTTTGTCTGCTTGTGGTTATTGTTAATGTTTGGGGTGGACTGTTTGTCTAATGAGTGAGCGTGTAGAACGTTCCACAAGAATTATTCGGGGGCTGAAGGTGGGGCTTTGGGACAATTAATAGAGGGAACTTTTTTGGAGTGTTATAGGAAGAGTTTTCCGATTAAGGCGAGCAGTCGTCGCCAAAGTGGTTTTGTGTGTTGTTTATGAGTATGGCCACGATACGCTGTTACCGTAAGCAGAGGCAATTTAGTTTGAGCAATTATATGGTTCGATTTTCTCGAAGAGTACGCACTGGTCAACTAGCTCCTGCGTTAGTGTAGATTTTTGTATGGTTGCTAGCTTGTATGCTCTCAACTAAGTGAATCAAGATTTGCCTCTTTTTCCGTGCAAAGTGGTTTGAAGAAACTGCCTCTGGATCGGATAGCACTGAGTTTAGCGTTGGCAGTATTTATCTTGCCAATACCAATATCCACAGAACGATACATAATACTGCAAATCAGGCAGAAATAAAGCTGAAAAAAACTGATCAGAGCGATATTTAATGTATTGTGCTGTATTGCGCAGTCAACCCAACCGCATGTACGCCCCTGTTGCTACCCGCTTTTCACGACCAACCTAAGAAACAGAATGAGGCGTCGCATTTTCACCATTTCTACTTCAGAGGGTTATCGTCGATGAATACACTCCCTGACCCCCTCCAACATAAATGACATTCTTATCTTTCTCCGTGCGTCCAAAAGCACAAGAAGTTGACCCCGTGACCGACGCAACCGCTTTCGGTGTGCCCACCGCAGGATCGACCTCCACAATTGAGTTTCTGCTATTTGTTGCAACGTAGATTTTCCCATTAGGTCCAAAGCAGAGGTCGTCGCCCATCAGATTGGTCCAGAGGGTGCTGACGGCTCCAGTTGCCTTTCCTGTAGCGTCTACGGGGATCTTATGGAAACTGTTTTTGAAAATGTTGGTGTACCAAACAGTCCCATTGCTATACTTGATGCCATCGATTCCAAAGGGAATATTACCAGAGGGCAGCATAGTCGGATCCGAAAGCGCGACCGAGGACTCGCCTGTTGCGGTGTTGAAACGCACTACATTGCCCTTTCCAGCGTCTGCAACGAGAATGGTGGTGTTGTCGAGAACTGTTAGGCCGTTCAAGTTGTTCGCGTCCGGAATCGCCTTGATGAGCGAGGATTTTGGCGTTGCGCCAGTGAAGTCTACTTTGTAGATTTGTTTGCCTCCGCCAATGACTGCGAAGACGTCGGGAGCGATTTCTCCTATGCCACTCAGACCGCTGGCTCCTGTGACGGAAAGCGCTGTAGAGGAGGTTTTGGCAACGGGGTCCACAGCGTACAGGTTGGGGCTGTTCACTGAAGAAAGGGACAGGTTTTTAGTAACATGTTTTGGGTGTTGGTATACCTGTGTGGATTATACGTACTGTTGGTGGCTAGAATGATTCCATTGGAACGCACTGCGACATTTTCCACTGAGGAGATTCTAGCAACTTGCGTTCCGGCCGATTGTCGAATCTCGATCGCGGCAGCCGCCGTGAGTGCAATGTTTGCGAGGAAGGGGACGAGTTGAATCATGTCTAGTGCTTTCCTTTAGTGATAAGAATAATCCTTCAGGAGTAATGAAGAAGACACAAAAATCTAGTCTGAGAGAGTGAAATCAGACAACCACTGGGGCGCTACACTGCGGTCGGATGTTTGCAGTGATATACTCATTTCTTCCCCACACCGTCGAAATGCCGGCTATTATCCGCTGGACAGATTGATCGAGATTCCTTTTTCTGAAATTGGTGGGGCCTGAGTAATTGGGTCGCTAAATTCGTCGAGTTTGCATAGATAATCTAATCTGGGTAATATATTGACGACAGATAAACCTTGACTTTTCGTCATGGTTTTTGAGTAACATTGAACGTTATGGGGCTGGAACGTAGCCTTGTGAATTGGGGCAGGCGTTACTGCGCTGGAAACGTCTCAGGGTACCGTACTCCACATCGACACCAGCGCGTAAAATCCTAGTTCTTTTTACCGCCATGAAGTCATGCTTTGTATTAAGATTGGCCGCGGATGATATCCTAATCATTCCTTTGCTCCGCCCGAGTTCAAGTAATAAATACTCAAGTGATGTTAATTATGGCTCCTAGTTCAAAAATCTATTTCTAGGACAGGCGAAATAAATTGTCATTAGGGGCGTGATATAATTAGTGGCGCTGTAGAATCTGCGTAGCTATGTTCACCTTTACCTGTATGTTGCGCCAAGCTGTACGTTCAGTCCCGAGTGGTTAGAAGGCATCAGAACAAAGTGCCATACGCATTCAAAAAGAGACCTCTAGAAACTTGTCTTATATATCAATAGGACACTATATCAAATACTTTTCTTCTGTCATATGCAAGCTTTGATAGAGCCCAAAGAAGACTTTCGTTAAATTGATACTTTAACCCTCGAATTAATCTGTCTAATGAAAGCCATATCATGCAGCGCGAGCTCTGCTAATGGCAGGAGTAGAGAAATAACAGTGTTTAGCTCAATGAGGATGAGTTACAATATTCCTAATCCGCGAAATAAACTATTGTGCCTTTGGCCATTCTTAATGGTCAAAATGTCGTTAGACTTTTCTGAGTAACATCGATGTTAACAGTGACCTTGGACAATAACTTGAAGTTTTATAAAGCATTATGCGTTACAGAACCAACCTACTTCATGTTTTAGCCCCCATGATCCATCGAAACGAGAGAGCTCAATAATAGTATTACATGACTGTAGAGCTTTGCTTCATGTGTACATGCGGACAAATAGTGTCTCCGATCATTGTCTTTGAGCGAAAAATGTTTGTAGTAATTACCTTGACTTTAGCTCTGTTGACTCTATTGTTTGCGTCAATCGCTCTACCATTGACAAAAGTGTCGCAAATAGGTTGCTATGTGTATTGCGAAAATTTATAGTCTCGCCTCCCCCTATGGAGACAAACACTGCGTGAACCATTAATTGAGTTAAATATCTCCTATCTCTTCAATTATCGAAACTAAAAATCATTTACAGTCACTTTAACTGATCACCTGTGTATCTGATTCGATATGTCCTGGGAGGCAGCCTGGAGTGCTGCCACTCGCGACGAGCTATCTCGGACGGTCCTTACTGCTGTCTATCAGCACCTCGATCCACACGATGATCTAGCGAGAGAGCTTCGGTTTCTAGGCGCTGCGAATGGCTTAAGAGACGCATGTGACTTGATGAGAGCGCATAGTGTTTCGCAGGCCCGAGACCATCCAGAATGGGGTTCGATCGAATTCCAACCCCATGCAAATATCTCCTGTTTCTTTGACGCAATTTCTACCTCCGATCAATCAGTGAGATTACGATACTCAATGGAATATATTTCTTTCCAATACAATAACGACACTGATCGACTTGAGATTTATACGCAATACGTCGATTCGGAGACCTTGAGGATGATCAACATGTTGGGAAGCCATTCCAATGAGCCGGGCAATAGGGAACAGAGCCAGGATGTCCCCATGGAAGGGGTAAATCGACATCAAAATCGGAACCCAGCCGATGAAGACATCATTATGGAAGACGAAAATGAATATCAAACGCAGACCCAAAACGGAGAAAGCAACATCAATTTAGCACCGACGATGATTGTGGAGAGACCGCAGCAAGGCAATCAGAGCCCGGCGGAACAGTTATGGTGCATATGTCGCAGTCCAGACGATGGAAGGAGAATGATTTTCTGCGATGGGGAAGACTGTCGGATTGGCTGGTACCACTGTGAATGTATCGGCATACGTCCTAGAGATGTGCCCTCCGGTGCATGGATATGTCGAGAGTGCGAACAGGACATGTAGATTAGGAATTGAGGCCCGATCTCTTTTATTTATATGCTTTCATTTCCGTTTCTAGATTCTGTAGGTTCATGTCGCCGGGTTTCAGATGGTACGTTGTGGAGTATTTTAGAGGATGTCAGGAATCGCTTTGCAACAAGGCATCTATGAGGTCCTGAATTTGACACAGGGGAGGAGTTTTTTTCTGTAGCCTGAGAACGAGGTACTTAGATTCGTTATGCACAGTCATCTACATTACCTTTCCTGCGATATGGCCCAAGAGCTTGGTCTCCGGTATCTCCACTAGCCTGAATAAACCGCAGAGAACTGGGCATCGCTCGATATATTGACATGGCTGATCACTGGTATCGTCAAGTTATATGCACTAGCCAACAGTTCACAGATCCAAGCTGCCGTCTCCAACTTTCTGGGAGCAGGTATTGGGTGTACATGTGTACATGCAGTCTACCGGATTCTGGACTACATATCAAGGATGAGGTTGACAAATAAGATCGGACGATGCAAAACTAACTGGAATACTTAGGCTACTGGGAACACCAAAAGATGACTCTGCTAAACGTAACCTCTTCACTGGTGAAGTCTATTGGATCATAGTTGGTAGTAACTTACAATGACCCCCACGTGCGAACCAGAGATACACGACTCACTATATATGCGGACGCTTAATACTCTCATCAAAGCGCCTTCCTTTTTCGGTACCTACTCAATGGATTGCCGATAATCAGGATGCGCTCATCCCAGTGAGAATTAGCCGTCGTCGTTTCTCTAGCTATGATCGCACGCTTCTACATGGCTATCTCTACATTGATAATTCCCATCGGAGTGATGACAATCCCATGAGTATCTATGTACGATAAGCTCCACATTTTCCGGTCCAGCAACCGGTTTCCTATCGTCGTTGTGCATGTTGCCAAGTGCATCGGCTAGGCTACCTGGTAATCTTTCCGACTCCCGGCCTCTTTGCTGGGACCATCACCATCCCACTTTAGACTCACGACCTTCCTTTCTTATCTGTTGCTGACATACATTGTACATCGGGCATTTTTTAGGATCGGCAATGTATAAAAACAGGCATGACGGAGAGATGGGAAGGCAGCGTGCCTCCGACTCGACAAAATGGCGGGACGGCTTTTGGTGTCAGGACTCTTCACCGCTCTCTTTGCGTCTATCTCCGTGTCTGCCGCTCCAGTTGTGAAGAGAAACCCCTACTCTTTTATTCTGAGCAACCCGTATGAGGACACGATATTTGAGCTCGGAAATGTCTCGTACCTTGCCAATACCAAGTATCCGAAAGCCGTGCTGCCGGCCAATTGCGAGGCGCCAGCTTCACCTGCCGTTCCAATCACATTGATCAAAACGAATGTTTCTTCCATCTCCAAGGATACTCTGGAGAGTGCGGTTGCTTCGTATCTCAGCGTTGATGACGTGTTCAGCGAGGATTTTCTGGACGGATTGTACATTACCTCTGCGGTGAAGGCTTCTCTGGATGCATCTGCAATTGAGTATCTTGTCTCATTCAACACGAGCTATGTTTTTGTCGACGGATCCGTCTCTGCTGAAGGTAGTTTCTCTACTATTTCAATCCAAGCTCCAGCTGAGCTACCGGCTGGGCCCTACCTTGCTTTGATTGGATCGAAATCCGTGAGCCTCGCAGCTGTTTACCGGCTGTACCCCGATACTTACCGTACCTTCCTTTACGGCGCATATGAGTCCAATGATGCCGATGGAAACTTCAATCCTTTGGGTGTTTTCCTACCCAAGTTTTGGGATCCCATGATTCCGTAAGTCTCTGAACTCTTTATTCAAACTGGAATTAACATTTGCAAAGGGTGCCCTCTCGCATCTACTCGTGGGGAGATAACAGGCCTCTTGCCGGAGAACGCGTTGCCATCAAGGATTTGTACGATATCAAAGGCCTTGTAACTTCTGGAGGTAGCCAAGCATGGGCGTATATTACCCAAGCTGCAAACATTACCGCACCTTCTGTTCAGCAGATTATCGACCTGGGAGGTGTGATTATTGGAAAGCAAAAGCTCGCTCAGTTTGCGTCTGGGGCAAACCCTTGGGAGTGGCAAGATGAACACTACCCATTCAATCCTAGAGGAGACGGGTGGTTGACTTGCTCGGCGTCCTCATCTGGTGGCGGATGCTCTATCGCAGCTTACGACTGGCTTGATTTTGCGATTGGTAGCGACACTGGTTCTTCTATGCGAAGACCCGCGGCTGTATCTGGAACATACGGGTAAGCCGGAAGCATATATAACACGTCCGTATGTCCATATTAACAATTCGTAGCCAGCGACCTAGTCAAGGTCTCATGTCCCTCGAGCGTGTAATGCCCCTGGGAAGCGCCACAGACACAGCAGGCGTCTTTTCTCGAGACCCTCACAAGTGGGTCAAATTCTCAAAGGCATGGTATGCCCCGGAACTACACCAAGACATTTCCATCACCGGCCTCTCTCTTCTCGTAGTCCCAGACACCAATGCATTCCCCAAAACTATCTTGTACCCTACCGACTACTTGCCGCTCAACAACTCCGCCGCCGAACCTGTCCTCCAAGAGTTCATTGACAACATGGCTCGTATCTTCAATATGACGGTCAAAGAATTCAACTTCACCGCCACAGTGCAGAACTGGACCGACCCTATTGCCAGCAACTTCACCACACTCAACAGAGCAACTGGCGTCATCAACCAATGGACCCAGTGGAAGGAAGTTGCCAAGCCACTCATCACCGCCTGGAGTTCTCTCTTTGATGGCCGCTTCCCGCCCATTGATCCCGCCCGTCGCCCCGGCTGGCGCACCTTCAATGAGTCCATCTACAACCAGGTCACCCACGACGCTGCCCTCGCCACCAAGAACACTGGCGTAGAATGGTACGAGAAATACCTCCAATACAGCACCAACGAATCCTGTTCTGAATCCATCATGCTCTACGACATCGGCACAGGCGGTCTCCCCTCGTACCGCGAACGCGAGATGAACGAGTCGCCCGACGCTTCATATCTCGCTGTCTTGCCCGAGACAGCTAAGATTACCGGCGCAAATATCTGTCCGATTTTCGGTTGTGCCGACTTCACAGTGCCGATTGGACAGGTGCCGTACTTTTCCAATATCACGTTCCATGAGGAGATGATGCCGGTGACGATTGGGCTTGTGGTGAAGAGGGGCTGCGATTTTGTGTTGTACAATATGATTGAGAAGTTGGCGGATGAGGGCGTGCTGAAGACGGTGAAGACCGGAAGGGCAGCCTTCTGATCTGATGATGTTGATCAGAGCTACTCTGGTCATTCAATGAGAAGAGGAAATACGAACTCATGAGATATACGACATATGAAATGATGTTAGCACGTAAAATCTAATTTAACCAAACTTCAACAAATATCGTAAAAAAAACCTTTGACTTGTTTGTCACTCTCTCTGAAAGCCACTAGCCTTTCGCCTTAGCAGCCGCCTTAGCCTTTTCACTTCCTTTCACTGTTAGGGCAGTTTGCTAACATAGTGATAGCGAGTCAAACTTTTCTCCTCCGCCGCTTGACCTCCAAACCACAACACTCACCAAACACCACAAAATTTGTATGTAATGTTTCCCTCGCGCACAACCACAAAAGTCAACCCTCGCCAAACAACTTCTACTACAAAATCGTAAACAACCCAGCTCGTAAGGTACACTCAGTTTACTACCCACGACTCCATTTCTTCAATTTCCATCCCCTTACGCGACTTAGCAGAACATAAACCAAACCCAATAACCTCGCGACCATGAACATCAACACAATTTCTCCGCAAGACCCAATCTCGCACAACCCCTCCCTACACCTCCCCGAACGAGCCTTCCACGTGCAACACACGCAAAACCTCTCGCCTTACCAGCATCCGCCAACTCAAATCCTCGCCTCAACAATCGGCATCTACCCCAGCATGACCAGCGCTCAAACAGCTGCACTCACCGCCCTGCTCCGCAACCTCCGCGATTGCGTCGAAGCGGGGTGGAGCGGGACGTATTGTGCGGACATCGATTTGTGGAAGAAGGGATTGGTGACCATGTTGGGGAGGGATGTGAATGGCAGGGAAGTCCATGTGCCGGTTCACGAGGTTTCAATTGGTGTTGTCGAGGTTTGGGATGGGAGATGGGCGCCTGAGATGGGTGACGAGGAGGAGAAAGCGTTGTTTGAAGAGAAGCCGGAGGAGAAGCTGGTGGTGGTGAAGTTACCGGGGAGACGCCAGGTAGAGGTGTCTGTGGAGCGGCAAGGAGCTTCGCGGTATGGTGTGCATGGGAATGGCTTCAGTGATGCGGTCGTGGAAGATTGGGAGTTACAGTTTCCACGATATGCGTCTGGGCCGATGTATGACGAGGAATTATCGCCTCACTGGCCGCGGACTCGGGCTCCGCATTTTCGCCGCGATGAATTGTCGCATTGGTCTCGAGCGGTAAAGAGGCGTGGTGGATGTGGAGGCGATGCGTCAGAGCTACAGGATATGTGTACACATTCATGGCCGTAAAGTTCCGTGTAATAAAGAACTGATGAAGAAGTACACGAGGCATATGAAGGGATGTACCTATGGTATGCAGCTACTGAGCGTAAGCCCAAGGATCCGATGCACGGAACATTTGGGATAGAGAGATACAGTGCACAAAGAGAGAAGAGTGTGGAAGAAAAGCAGGAGATAATATATCAAGGGAGTTCTTTCTAGGCCAAAAGATGGTAAACGCATGTATGGATAGACAACAGGCCTTGTGTAAATCATGCACCGAAATAGGAATATTCTAGACGACTTGGTTTGTGGTCTTGAGTGGAGAGCGATCCACGGTCCTTAGCAAGTCCCATATACTGAACGCTGTTTTGTAGATCAAAAAGATGTTTAAAATCGCTACTGCCCTCACAGTGCTCGTTGCTGGTGTTGCGCTGGGTGCTCCTTCCCCAGCAGTTGGGAGTGACTGCCAGCTCGGCCAATTCAGGTGCGACTACCAATTGAAGAGCGTTGAAGTGTGCGACGTAAACGGATGGCGCATCGCAGCTGTCTGCAACGGGTCGACGTGTGCACGTGATGCGAAGAGTGGAGTTCCATACTGCCACGACTGAATGGGTGAGTCGCATTGTTGGGAGTTGTTGTGTGCTTCGGATGATTGCTGATTGGGCTGAGCTGCAGTATCGAATCGAAAACGGCGTGTATAGTTATATAGCTATATGCTTTGAGCATCGTTGTTGGGAGTCATCGTGTGCGCGTATGCTCCCTCTGGGAAATACGCAACAATGCATGCTCATGGAGAACGACGGGCGGACTGTGTGGAAGGGCGTGGGCTGGTCAAGTAAAGGCAAGCAAATGGTTGAAGGGAGTGCGACTTGGCGAGTAGATGTATAGGTATCCAAGAATGACTGTGATTGCCGTCAATGGCACCCATTTCAGTAATCTTCAATTCTTTTGCGCACCATCGATGGAGGGTATTGGGCGGCTGCAGTCATGTGAGCGGTGATTATTGGTTGAGTGATTAGTACCGACGATGCACGTTTATGCAAGCTTTGGGCGTTGCTTCCATCACCAGACTTTGAACCAGCCGGCCTGAACAAAGTTACAATCTTAAGTAGCGGTGTACAGTGTACCGCACTGCATGGATGGGCTCCTTGTTGAGAAGCCGGAGGAGGCTGGAGAGGCTGGAGAGGCTGGAAACCAGGAGTGCCAACAAGGCCTTGGTCGTGGTGTCCTCCTCCCTCTGAATAGCAACCTGGCCGGCCGGAAAAGGTTGTTGTTGACTGCCGCTGTTTGCCTAGGCTGCCCATCTAGTGCGGCCTGCTGCCAGCGCATCATGCCACCAAGCAGCGCACTGCTCTGGCTAAAAGCTGAGTAAGTGTTTGCAAAGACGGATAAATGACCATCTCTCAAAAGATGCGAGCTCAACGGAAAAGGGACAGAGGCACAAAAAGCAAAAGGCAAAAAGGCACAGCAAAGACTTGCCCCTTTCAGCGATTCCCACCGCAAGCGCCCGCCTGACCCGCCCCGCTGTTGCCCGCGTCTAGACCGACGTCACCACCAACAGACTAACACCACCGAATCCACTAGCAAACCTGCCAATATTCAAGCTTCGCCCTCAAGCCTTGTGCGCCCACCCAACCCCAGTCCGCCTCGCCTTGCCTCTACGCTCCACTCTTCTTCTTGTCTTTTTGCTTCTTCTTCTTCTTCTTCTTCCGCTGCTGCTGCTGCTGCTGCTGCTGCTACTGCTGCTACTGCTGCTACCAGCAAGCACCTCCTTTCATTCTTAGCCATTCGCTATTGTTGCTATTTTGCGCATCGCATGCTCGCTGCTTCTTCCCTGGCACAGCTCGGCATGGAGACCAACCTGTCCGCAGCCCGTGCCGCTCGTCGCTTTCTCGATGACCATGTCCGCAACGACTGGGACTATCCCAATGTCCCCGCGCCATTGAATGCCTCAGACAACCAGGTGCGCGGCGTCACCGAGTTTCGCGAGCGCTACTATGGCGAGTCCGAATCCAGCAGCGGCAACGAGAGCGATTCCACAGATCCCTACAAATTCGACAGCCCAGACAGCATTGGCCGTGCTATGCAAAACAAAAAAGAATCGCGAAAGAGGCGGAGACGAGCGCGTCTGGAAGAAGAGATGCGCGAAAATGAGGGCCTGCGCATTTGGGTAGCCCAGCGAGACCTTTGGACAGGCGCGGCCAGCGTCAAGAAATACGGCACAGACCGGCGTACCAAATCCGCCGATGCACCTCCTGCCACAGCTGATACCCAGGAGTCGCCTATGGATGATGCGCCAGCTGCACCCACACCGGAATCTCTTCCTGTACCCACAGACACTGATCCTGCACCGGCACCAATTGACGACTCCCCGCAAGAAACCTTTGACCTTATCCCAGTTGCTCCACGCCTCCTGGCTACCAATTCCATACGAGCCTCCATCACCCCGAAATCCTATCCGGATCTTTACCAGAAAATTGTTGTCTCATCACGCACGCCCTCCGTTCCTATTAACCTCGCTGACATGACTAAAGCGTTAGTGCAGGGCTGGAAAGACAGTGGTGAGTGGCCTCCAAAGGCTGTTCCATTAGATCCGCTTGCAGGGAAGAAGCGGGCAATGGGTAATGCTCTGAATGGAGCGGGAGGTCATCACCACGGGAGTTTCATGGAAAATCACCCTCACATGAAAAAAGGCGTCGATAGCTTTAGGAAAATGTTACATCTTAATGGTCACAGTCATCATAATGAGGAGAATGCTAAAGAGGAGGGTGGAAAACATGGTTGAGGAAAATGGACATAATACACACGACATGCATACACTGAATTGCCCTTTAAGGAGCTAATCCTCCGCCCAGGACTTTAGAACAGCCCATACACGATGCTCCGCATCGAGTCCGAGCTGCCCCGGGGGAGCCAGTACTATGGCCCGTTCGCTAGATCTCCCGCCCGTCTCAGGAGCGATCCCGGGGTTCTGGAATGACGATGAGTGCCTGGCGGTTTGATCATTGGCCGATATCTGTGGGGGACCGGTTAACTGCGTCCCAAACCGGGAGACGTACGTGGCCCGGGCCGGAGTCCCCGAGTTAGGCCAGCAGAAGCGGATTTGGCGGAACAGGGAGGACAAAAGGGAAAGACACGAAGGATTTTGCAAGATCTATGATTGGTGTAGTTAGTAGGGAGCGCGATAGTCAAGGGTTAGTGTTACTGTTGAATACAAAGAGGGCATTGCGCCCGCTTAATTATTCCTGCGTCTATTTGCCCTTCGTGTCTCGCTTG
Source organism: Acrocalymma vagum (assembly GCA_028476805.1). Lineage (NCBI taxonomy): Eukaryota > Fungi > Ascomycota > Dothideomycetes > Pleosporales > Acrocalymmaceae > Acrocalymma > Acrocalymma vagum. Next base: position 112,871 of record JAQGEP010000047.1, read on the forward strand.
TTCTGAGATGAGATGATATTACATTAAACACTTCGTCCTATCTTGCTTTAGCATTACATTTCACTTTCATCGCCAATTTAGGATATTACTTCACTTCACCGCCCGTTAATATAAGATATGATCTCACTTCACCGTTCCGTTAATATAAAGATGAGATCTCGTTTCATTCACTTCACCATCACATTAACTGACATACCGTCAGTCTCGTTCCTGCTATAGCATAACTAGTCATTATACCATCCGTGATTCGAGGAGACAAGATGACATTCCATATCTCACCTACCCTCATACTCCAACCCATCGCGATGCCCCGCATCGTCATCGCTAGGTCGTGGTCGTCCACCCATCCCGCCTATCAAGGACGTTTACCCATCGATCGATCGCCTTCTGCCGATTCAGCAAATATGGCGCTCGTCTGGAGATTATGATTTGTTGTGAGAAGTGTGACGTTTGACGGGTCGTGTTGGTGGGATTGAGTGTGTATGATGTCACTGTAGTACTACGGTGATTGTTTGTTTTTTGTTCATTGACATTTTTCCTCACCAAAAGATGCAGTAACGTCAGCTTCGAAATTTGATTTGAATAAAAGGCAACGTTGAATTCATTATCATACTTATTCTCGTTTCCTTTTTCTTGGAATTACCGCTGCTGAGACTTCCTGTCTGGCTACTTGCGCGCCTTTCTGATGGCCTGGCTTGGGGGAAAGAGCATCTTTTTGAATTAGGCTCCCCACCTCAAGCCAATAACTCCACTCAGAACTATTTTTCAGGATGTTTCCCCCGTAAGTCACGCTTAAACCCGCTCTTACAAAACACACTTCCCCGCTGCCTAGGTAATATCCCAAACGCCCCCTCAACCCCCCCAAAAATAAGATTAAAACCCACTTCTACATGCCGAAAGCTAGCCCAAAGATACTCGCCGCACCGGACACACCGAGGACCCCCATAGCCCCCCAGGTAGCTTTTGGTGGGGCGGCGCCTTCGCTGCTTGTTGCGGCTGCGTTGCCATCGCCTGGGTTATTGGGCGCTTGGCTGCCGAAAGAACCGACTGTTGCAGTGACTATTTTGAAAAAAATTCATTAGCATGTTGTCAAGATTTGGGCTGGAAAAAGTGGATCAGAAAAGTGAAGAAGGGGAGAGAACTCACGGTTTGGAATTTTGGGCGCGGCTTCGGTACCCGTATACTCTGTGCCGCCGGTTGCAATGGCGGCGTTAATGGACTCGAGGTATGATTTTAGGTCGGGCGGGAGAGTGGCGTACCATTCGGGCGTGTTGCCGGCTGCGACTTCGGATTTCATCGACGCGCGTTTGGCGGGGTCCATTACTGGGGAATCGGTCAATTCTGATCAAAAACAAGAAGTTGGGAAAAGAGATAGCAGGTTGGGTTGATGTAAAATGACTTACGGTCCACGATTACGTTCTGCGGGATGGCTGTGAAGATTGGACCCCAGAGGGAGACTGGGGGTGCGTCGACATTTCCGAGGCGGGTGGGGATTGTGTCGGGCATTTGGATGGAGCGGGTGACGGGTGGTGCTTTTTCAGACCATACGGCCCTGGGAACTGGTCAGTGATTTGCCCAAAGACTTCTCGCATAAGATGGTTGATATCCATGTTAGAAGAGATGGATAGAGAATTTCTTTTCCCCCTTTTCTAACCCGAATGTTGAGTGGGAAATTTTAAAAAAATAGAAGGAAAGTTGTGGTGAGAAGAAAGTCTTACATTAAAGAATTGAGGTCCACGGATTCTTGTGCCATGGCACTCGTAACGAGCGAGATGGAGAAGACGACAACCTTGAAGAGCCTCATTTTGGAGAGCTGTCAAAATAAAGAAAAAAGGTTCGGTCGAATGTAATAGCACTTGAGAAAAAGAACCTATGTTAAGAAGATCAATGTCAAAGGCAATAAGACTCTCAACAAGAAGTCATTTGTCAATTAACAGAGGGCAACAAAAAGGTGGGAAAAAGTTTTCGAGGTTGCGAACCAGCTCTTTCAAAAAAGAACAAGGGCGAGCCGATCCCTGAAAAAGCATATACAAATCCCATGCGGGGAACTCGGTCGCGTAGACAACACATGTCAAAGTTTCGAAGAGCTCGATACCGACGGCTGATGGGAGAAATTCCATTGTCGATGCGGAGCCGAGAGGATGGACCCACTCGCCCTGGCCATATATCTAGATGCATCATGCAACGCAACACAGACACCTGCAAGCCACCCTATGACTAGCGGCTGTTAATAGCGTGGAGAAGTGAGGAGTACCCGTATGGGGTGGCCTCAAACACCGAGGAAACACGTGGGATGCTATTTGGTGGGCGTTTCCCTGAATGGGATGAGTAGTGATATGGACCGAGGCGTATCTCGTGGCACTTCTCTCTATAGTCATCCAAGGAGTGTAGAATTACATCCACGCGAACTATGATGAACGCCAAGGGACATCGCTAACAGAGGTACGAACTGTAGATTGCAGGAGTGTGGGGCCTAGGAAGGCGGTTAAAGCCACCGAAAAAGAAAGGATATGCACCGAGGAAACATGTGCTGCCTTACTAGAAACAAGAGAGAGATTATTGAACAACACCAAGACAATTAACAATCACATCAAGAGCAGCGTATGGGGTAGATCAATATTGGATGGCGTGCTGAAGCGGGGATGGAGAAGTCAAACAAAGGAATATTCGAAGAAGTTGCCACAAGAATCACTAAGGAAGATTACCACCGAGGAGACATGTGCAGCACAAACCATATTGGCAAACGAGATGCAAAACAACATACAACCTCTAGATATTAGATCGATGCCCAGACCCTCCAAGCTTCTGCGTCGTCTGTGGGGAATGAGGAATAAGAAATGCGGGGCGGGACTACTACAGTATTGGACCGAAGGCAAAACTTCTGTGAAGAGCTCTAACCGGTACGCCAGTGATGCAATCGGACAGGGCCAATGACTAGTAAGAAACGCCTGCAAGACATTGTACCATTGTCCAACGAGATCCAGCATGAGCCTCTTTGGGAATAGGCAGTGTCTACCCCTGCACCACCAAGCTTTAGGACCCCTTCCCCGCGTCACGACACCTCCCCCCATGGCCCCCATGGGGAGTGTTCCCCTGTCAATGAGCGAAGATCCGTGCGATGGTACATTGTCGATGGAGCAATTTTCAAAGTCAACGCTGTGCTATTCTCTTCACATGGTGCCGTACAAGCCCTCGGCCTCACGATCCTAGAGCCGGCATGGGCGCATTGAGGGAGACGGGGCAAGCGGGGCTGCTGTGTGGGCAAGAAGCAGTATAAGAAAGGCAGAGCACGAAGATGAAACAAATCACTAACTCGCGCTGAACTGAGCCTTCAAGAGCCCAAGAGCCCAAGAGCACAAGAACAGACCATTTAATTCAAGTGCCTTACCGTTTGTAGAGCATTTTACTCCCCTCAATACTCTCTTCATCATGAGGCTTTACGCGTTTCTGGCTGCGGCGGTTCTGCCCTTGAGCGCTTTTGCTGCTCCCAATCCATCTCCCGTTGAAGTTTCTTTCGTCCAGAAGCGCGAGCCTGGTATCCCCAAGCGCGAGCCCATTCCTCTATTCAACATCCCCGCCACCCCGGTGAAGCGCTCATCTCCCGACAAGGTCTTGCTTGCTCCCCGCCAAAACTCGACTCCTTCTGGTCTTGGAGACATTCTCGGCAACATTCTCCCAGCTCTTCGCGCCATCGGCTCGCTGCTCAACGCCGAGACGATTGAGAACATCAAGACCACCATCGACGGACTTGCAGTTGTCCTCGGAAACGGCCGTGCTGAGAATACCGGCAACCTCCTCGACCAAGTCGGCGGTCTGCTCAACCAGGAACTCATCGACCAGCTCAAGGGCCTGCTTCCTTCGCTTACCGACCTGCTCAGCGAGGACAGCATCAAGAAGATTGGAAACTTGCTCAATAACGCCAACAATCTGCTCACGGAGCAGTTTGTCAGCCAGGCGGTTGGTCTTATCAACGACGTTGCACCGGTAAGTCTCGAATCATTGCAAAGATTTCCACTTTGGGGATTGATGTTTGAATGTTTACTGATGGCATCGTACAGCTCGTATCCGCGATTTCGCAAATCATTACTACTCTTATTCAGGCCATCCTGGGCGGTTAAGCATCTTGTTTCAGCGGGTGGTGAGGGTATTTGGCTCAATAAAAGTGGAGCGGAATGTAGGGCTAGTAATACTATGGCTGTTACCTATGGTGTGGTGGTGGCGCTGGGTAGGACGAGTACCGGCCAGAGTAATTTGTGGCACGGGCTTGGGGTGGATGCATATGCGGGCTAAAGGAAGCAGCCGCCAAGGGGCCGATACTGTAATGAAGTACCGCGCAACAAATCAAACGTTTAATGTCTTTTACCTATACACTCATGTACCTTGCCTTGAAGTGCAGTGATGCGTAAGTTGAGAGCTAGTCAGGGCAGTCCCTGTTGTAAAGTGGATGGTAGGGTAAAGGGTTCAGCGGGAGAGTTAAGCCTGGCGTGGACAAGCTAATGCGGGGTTTGCGGGTGTTTGGGGGGTGGGTTTTTCTTGGGAAAGAGCTGGGATGTTCGGCTCTCGGCTGGTGTCACGGACTGGTTCCTGGCATGTGAACCAAGATACTCCGCGTCTCGCTTGCACTCTATTTCGACTTCAACACTCACCACTACACTCTGACAGCCTTGCCTCACAATAGCCTGCTATCATTCCCCCAACCCACATAGCCTAGCCTACGCCACCCCACAACATACCGAAAGCAACGAGTCATGCGCCTGCTGATACCCGTCTAGGAAGATAGCCTAACATTTTCCCTCAACTCCTCCCAGAACGCGCCCAACACCCACTGCCGCCAAGCCCAACAGCGTGACCGTGGGCTGCAGCCACTAACGACGGCCAGCGCTCACTCTCCCAGGTAAGGATTGACGGTCAAGAAAATTAGGAGGACCGTTATGCGTCATGGGTCTTCGTGGCGCCAGCTTCTCAGCCCAGCTCAGCTATCAGCGCATATGCAGGGATAGCGTTTCCCCTTTAACTAGATAGCACCGTCGATTTCATCTCTTCAGGATACGGACTGCTTACCAGGCGGCCAGATGACTTTCTAAATCCTGGCCCTTTAATCCATCGCGTGTATCAAATCGACGATTCGGTGCAAGTGGCCCCGAGCGTGGTCTTGTCTGAAGCAAGCAGGGAAATACAAGCGAGAAGTAACCGCAGTATGTACCTGGGTACCTGCACGGCAAGACCCGCTTTATCGCGTGAGAGCAACGGGCCAATTGTCTCAGAGGGAGGGCTCCTCTCAAACCCATGCATGGTCAGCGACTAACGGCTACTATCCCAAGCCATCACTAAAGCTAGACAGGAAACAGCATGTTGGCGTCTTGTGAAACAAAAGAAAGTTCTGTTGCATTTCGTTCAAGTTACAAGTGTGTATCTATCATCATCAAGATATGACTCAAACACTAAACCAGCCCAGCCATTCATACTCCCATGAAATCCCGCTGCATGCAATTTGGTCTGCTTTCCCCCGTCGTTCACAGCGCCTTTTTCCTTGGCCCGTGGTCTGTCGTGCCCACAATAATACTGTCCTGTGACGCCATTCGCTTGCGCATATCCTTGAGGTAAAAATCTACGCCAAAAGTTCGCCATTTCTTAGGAAGGTTTGGATACGTGCCTTGCACGACAGCATTGATGATGTTGTATGCCGCCGTCCTTGACCTGGAGTGTCTCTTGAATCCAAACTTCTCGCGCATGTGCTCGGGCATCCACTCCGCGGTGACAATTCGAATTGACGGCATGAAGCCTTTTGCGTACCACGGCAGCTTTGCATTGTATAGCAGGTCGTTCTTGACATCGACGGCGTCCTTGGTGACGGGGAAAGTAGCGAGGCACTGGTCCCAGTATTCCCAGAATGCAGCGCGGTTCTTGGGCCACATGTCAGGAGGCACACGTAGAGACGTGGCGAGGATACCATATTGTTCGTAGATTTTGTCTTGGGCACCCTCGTCGTATTTCTTGGGGAACACTTTGTAGTAGATGTCGGTGGCGGTCGCGTACAGTGTTGCTGCTACCCAGAGCTGTGCTTCGGCGTCGTCGGCGGCATAGCCTTCACCTTTAACGGGGGCGTGGGCGTGGTGCACCATGTTGATGATGGTTCTCTTTTCCTCGGGTGTGCCGAATGCCATGCAATATACAAACGTCATGGTTGTCCGCAACCGGTCCTCAACACGGTAGGCGAAGTTGGAGTGGCGGTTGACACCAGCTGCCACACCGGGATGCACCATCTGGAGGATGATGGCAACGGCTCCTCCAGCAATAAGAATACCCTCTGAGACAAGATCCTTCATTTCGGTAGGATCAAAAGTAGGACTAAGAAATTCATGATTAAAGTTTTCAGTGTCGAGGCCATATTCGAAACCTTCAGAGGATTTCTTGGAGAGATTCTTCTCAGAAAGGTTCGCACTGTCGATGCCAGAGTCCATACTGTGCAGCCTGCTGCCCTCGTCCTTTTCGTTGAAAGCTACCGGTGGGTGGTCGAGAGGGATCCTACCAGCCTTTCCTACCATAGGACACGCCATAATTTAAAGAATGTAGGTTGAAACCTTCTTTCAAAGAGAACAGATGAATGCAAAGAATTGAGGCAAAAGACTATTGCAGGCAACCGGGGAAAAAAAAAGTGGAATTGTCAAGCCAGGATAAGTCTATCTTGGATAAGAGGAGTAGCACCAAAGGGTCAAGAGAGCCAATGGTTCATCAACCCAATACGTCAAAACCACGAAACCTGCCCTGCAAATCCCCCGTTTCTATATACTCCTCACCATCTCCCCAGTCCTTTCCCAAATTCGGCCATTTCGCGCAGCCGGCTTCATGTGTTTTCCATCAGCCCAGTGATCGGGGGAATAGTCGTTCGATAGTCATTTCATCACCAGTCTCCATCTTACACATACACTGGACCGGTGGCCTTTGTCATCGCGATAATGCTCTACTCGGCCTCTCGGTAAGAGGTTCCCTGACATATGACAACCCCTCCCAGGTGCGGCGCTCGTATTGCGCGCAGGGGTATCGAGTAGGGTTGAGTGGGGTGGGTCTAACAGTCGAACAGGGATGCAGATACAGGATCACCACATGTAGATCCTACCATGAACGCGGGCAGGCTTCGGAGCGGCTGGTGGCCCCAAGCTTCTGATCGTGGGTAAATGGTAAGTAATGCGTGACGTTTAGGTTGTTTGTGGGGAATAACTAAGAGGCCCTGGGCTAGACGGCGGTGGCACGCGTGGGCATGCACGGCTCCAGATTCGTGCACGGATGGGTGCAGTCATGATTACCCATGGGGAACGACGGCGTGCAGCGACTCGTCTGGGTTTGAATTGCGGGGTGATTGTCGTTTTTTTTTGGGTCGGCGAGCTAGGACTGGGTTTGAGAGGGCGGGCTGAGGGCATGCGTGCATAGGCATAAGACTATGCCTTTGGTAGATTGGAAAAGTGTGGGTCTTGAAAGATCTTGAGATCTTTGCTTACTCTCCTATTACTTGCGAGTCTCTTGTCATTGCTGCTACTGCTACTGCTTGGGAACTTTTGTTTCCAGACTTCCTTGGTTTCTCTATTGGATCTGATAGTACTGTGCTGGGTCAAAGTAGGCATCATGGGCAAGCCTAATTGGGTTGGCTACGACCGCAAGCTGCCACTTGGTACTGGCAATGGGAATCATGTTAATGTCTCCAGCAGCGGTGAGAAAGACATCAAGAAGAGCAATGCAGTGGGATCCTTGAGAAACCTCGAAAAGCAAATCTCCGAAGATGGCGTCGAGCAAATCGAACGACTGGAGAACCCAGCCAAAACCAAGCCGTCGAAGAGGAGAAGACTGAAGATGCATTGCATGAGGTGGTGGTGCTGCTATGGCATCGCCGGCATTATTTTCCTTGCAATCTTCTTACCGCTATTGTAAGTTTACCCATTACACATACCAGCCTAGAATGTATTATTTTAGCTAATCTTAAGCATACAGCTTCATCTACGTAATCCCCGCAATAGCCCAACTAATGGTCGAAAAAGCCAGCCTCCCCATCCACGAAGTCTCCATCATGGACCCAAAACCCGACTCTGTCCGCCTCTCGCTAAAAGCCTCTCTCAAGATCCCCAAGCCCTTCAAAGTGCGACTAGAGCCCCTCACGCTGCAACTATTCCGCCCTGAAACAAAGCCAAATATCATTCCGTATGTGAATTTCCAACTCGCAGGGCAATATGTTGAGGGCAATACGACGATTGAAATCAAGGACCAGTTGGTTACTTTTGCGAATAAGACAGAGTTTATGCTGTTTTTGAAGGAGGCAGTTATGAGTGAGACGTTTAAGCTTGCGGCGAGAGGGTCGACGACGGCGCATGTGGGCGCGATAAAGGCGAAGGTTACGTTGGATAAGGAGATTGAGATGCCTGGTAAGTAAGAAGCTCTGCGGTTGAAAATGATAGCTAATCGCGCACGTAGGTCTGAATAAGTTGAACGGCTTTAGCATTAATTCTGCGTCCGTGCTGCTGGCTCCTGAAGAGGATGGCACGAATTTGCTCGCCAATATCACGATTCCAAATCATTCCATGGTAGAGTTTGAACTGGTAGGTCATTATCCGACCATGGTCTCACGATAAATTTTTTTCAGAATGCCTCGAAGCTCATCACTGACATGCAATACAGGGCACTCAAAAGCTCAATCTTAATGGGCCCGATAGACTCATCATTGGCGGCGCCACAATTGAGAACGTCCATGTCAAGCGCGGAAACAACACCTTCTCGACTCGCGGCTTCGTAGACTTGCGCACCACCCTCCTTAATCTCAACTCCATCATTTCTTTTACCGCCCCAGCGCTTGCAGAAGGCAACCTTATGCTCGGAGCATCGGGTAACTCCACAGTCTACAACGGCGTACACATTGACTACTACGAAGAAATCCTCAACAACCTCGAGCTAACCGGAACAGTCCCCATCATCCAACTGCTTGCAGAAAGCTTCGGCCAATTCATGTCCGGCGGCCTCAGCGGCATCAGGAACCTGACCGAAAGCCTAGGCCTCAACCTTACCAACATTTTGGAAATCTTGAAAGGGAGCGGGGTGGGCGAACAGTTCGGACTGGCGGACCTCTCAAAGTTTCTTGATTTGTAGTTTTGTTGTTTGGAGGTTTGTACGGGCGCAGTGGGTCCTTTGGAGGGTTACTTACGATGTGAAAAGGGACTAGGCTGGCTAAGGCACATATGATGATACCAAACTAGTACGATCACTTAATGATGAATTGTTAATGCTACTCTATTACAACCAAATCTTCTCCCCCCCTGCCTGTCCACTCCTTGCTTATCAACAGTCCCCACTTCTCACAAATCTAGAATTGAAAAATCGTTTCTCCTCACTGTCTTACACATACCCTGGGAAGTGGGACCCACCGACAGGAAGTGTCAGGGATCAGCACTTCCTAGCCCCAAACTCGGTTTTCGGCTCCAGCAAACTGCGGAAAACATGTGCCTTTGCCTCGCGCCTCCGCCGAGAATGAATCTCCCCAGACTTGATTCTTTTCTGCAGGTTAGACTGTCTATCATTCTTGATCTTGGATAAGCACGCGACAACACGTCAGCTGCGTAGTGGGTTTATTTCGTCTATGTTCTTCGCTCCGGGCTTTATCGTCGTCTTGACGTTTTCATCTCACTCTTGTGTTCTGCTCCTAGCTGGCTTTACTCCTTAGCACGCACCATCAACACAACTTCATACTCGACTTTTAATTTATACACTTTCAATCCTGGTTGTTGTTGTTTTTTTTACAATGGACACCGCACTCCCCGTTTCCGCACACGCAGTCCAATATCCTGTGAGCAAGCTGAGCGACATAGTCACGAACCTCGAGCCTGTGGAGAGTGCAATGAGCACGCCTCCAGAACGTAGATTCTACACACCAGCCGAAGTCGCAACGCACAACACCGAGGCCGACAACTGGATTATCATCAAGGGAGACGTGTACGACATGACGGAATTCCAGCACGAGCATCCTGGCGGAAAGAAAAGTAAGTCTTCACCTGTCTTTAGTTGTCTTGTTTTCAGCGACTTTCTTTGCTGTATACATCCTATCTCAACGGCGTCGATATCGCTCCAAACTCTCGTTGTAAAGATTTCTGATTAGAACGTAGTCATCACAAAGTCCGCGGGCAAAGACGCGACGAAAATTTTCACAAAGTACCATCGGGATGGTCTGTTACTCATCCACGAGGACAAAGTCGTCGGTAAGGTCATCGATGCAGCGCCGCCACAGAAATCAAAGGGTTTTTTTAGTTTCCTGAAAGGGAAATAGTGGTACTATCCGCTCTCGGCGAAGAGGACCTTTAACGGCACAAAGATCGACGCATATTTATTTGCTTGGTGCGTTTGGACATCACCAGGGGCGTATATGACGCATTTTTGCTAATGCATGTTGAAACACGCGCGCATGGTACGGTGGTTGCATATTCATTTTTCGGGTTGGGAGTCTGACAGGACGTAATGTACCAATGTTCAAGAATTCATTAATTATACTAGCCTATGGCATAAGATGCGCTGTCTACTTTTCGTTTGCCACTCCATGTGTGTAAAAACACTCAAAACGCCGCCCATGCCGCTAAATAACAATACACTAAACTATAATGTCCACAGTGGTGGAGCTTCTACCCCAATCTCCTCTGTTGTGTCTACTCTCGTAGACGCAGGCCAAAACGCTATGGAACGCCTCAATCGTTGCAAGCAATCTCCCTTTTTCCTCGTCAGCAGTTCCAAGGTCGACAAACACTTCTCTCTTCGCAGCACCCAGGCCGAACCATACACCTTCCGAATTCTCACTCCAGTTTGTATTGATGCCAGTTCTTAGCCCCTTCATGCAAAAGTCCAGCAGATCCACATGCAGGGTTTGTGAGGGGCCGGCGTTGCCCAAATACCAGGGGATTACATGCGGTACCATGTCATGCACAATCTCGGCAATGACAACACTGAACTCCTCCATATAAGCCACGAGGGCTGGCTTGCTCGATTGCATAAAGGGAAGCGAGCGACTACACATGTAGTCTAAAGGGGGAATGATCTGTACCATGGCTTCTAGCATATACGACAGAGCCGCGAGGATGTGGGGCTGTCTGAATAGCTTTGGGGTGGTCTTCAAGTGTTCGGTGCCTCGGATGAAAGCATGTGAGATGCATACGAGAAGGCTGGCCATCGATGCAGTGTTGTCTGGATCGGTGACACGTAGATCGAGAATTACAGTGTCTAATATCGAGCCCAATGATTGGAGAATTGGCTTGCTGATGATAAACCCAACGATTGAGGAGAATGCTTCTTCAATATAAGCGGGGAATATGCCTTGCAAGAGCACAGATCGAAGGGCCATCCGGTCCGCCGAAGGAGTCTCGTCGGTACAAAGCGAAGTTTGGAGTTGATTCACGAGATATGATTGTTGATTGTCAGCTGCTGCCTGCTGCGCGACGGTCTGCATGAACACGGCCAATTGTTTCGTGACTCCAGAATTGGAAAGCTTCGGAGCATACCCACAAAGACGGCCTACAACATAGGTTGGATCCGCGGCCGGCAATGGGAATGCCACTGAGTCTGTGAAAAAGGGGAGTACAGGGCATATATCGCTCGTGTACTGCTTGAGAAATTGCACGATCTTCTGGACGAATTCGACGTAGGCGCCAGTCACTGTGCTTCCTTGACGAAGCTCCTGATAGTTGTTCTTCATGGCAGTCATGAAACTTTTCAGCATAGCTGCATACGCACTCTTCGTCTCTGTCGCAGTACTGCGCCCGTCGTGCGAAGGGCTATGCATGTCATCCCGCATATTAGCTAGGAAACTCGAGATCAGTGCAAGGCGCCTTGTCCTGAGATTGTCAGGTGTGATATCCCATCTGCCACTCTGCTGATCGTAGAAAAAAGGCAGGTTCTTCATGAGGGGATGGGAGGAGTCGAATTGGATAATAGCCCGCAGAAGTCGGTCCTGGAATCTGAGCACTGACTCTCGATCAGCCAAGCACGTGAGGAGTGTGGTGAGAAATTCCTGGCGATGCTCTTCGTAGGCCGACGAGTCGCATTCAATGAGAGCAGCCATGAAATAAGGGCTGAATTTTTTCGTCTGCACTGTATGGCGCAGTTGTTGCCACGCCACCTGTGTGAAGGAACCAATGTAGTATGACCATGATCGCTGGTTAGAAGAGACTTGACAACCTGCAACAAGGGCCCAAGTATCGACACATTCCATGAGCAAGTTGTCGTCTGGGATTCGCTCGGCGCCAAAGGCATTGGAGAGTAAATGCCATAGAGGAGTTTGAATAAAGTCGAGCGTTGATTGCTTGCTTGCTGGTGAAGAAGTTGATTGATCGATATCGTCCAAGCCGTCCAAGTCGTCAAAGTCAGGAAAGTCCCCGTAGTCCTGGCTCTCCTCGCTAGATTGCTGACTTGTTTCCTGCTTGAGCAGGCGCTTCTGTATGGACACATAATCTCGGAGGAGTGCAAGAGCGTCGCGAATGACATGGACTAGACGATGGTCCTCGAAATGTGGAAGCTCAAGTAGTTGTACGATATCTGAGTCAATGAGGAAGATCCTGGAGACCGCCTGATCAGTGCCGCATAGTATAGCCTTTCTCATTCCATTAATGCAATCACGCAGCGCTGCAATCACCTGCTCCTGATTCTTTTCCATTGTTTGGCGTACCATATTCGAGGAGATGTCACTAGTCCTGTCGACATTTCTATTTTTGAGAAACTCCTCAGCTTCGGTCTTGGCTAATCGATACTGCTTCAAGGTTTGCTCGATGATATCTTTGAGCCATAGTGCCAATGGTTGTGCCGATAGATAGGGCTCATTTGTTGATAACTGAAAAGCCGTCAAATTGGCCCAGGCCCGGATGCTGACTCTGCAGGCTTCTCTGTGTGAGTTCTCGTGGTGGACAAGGCAGCGAATAGAGTCAAGTTTAGGTCGGCAAGATGGAGGCGATGCCCAATACAACGTGCATAGAAGATCGTGGTGGTTCCTTAGTGCCACAAGGCTTTCCTCGTCGAGTGGTTGATCCTTTGGATAGCTTCTTCCGTGGTTTGGAACGAATCTGTTAACAAAGCTACGGATCTTCTTTTCGGGGAAAGTATCTTTCATTCCGTGAAGCCCTAGTGCAAGACATTTGAGAAAAATATGAAATGCATTATCGTTCGCTCCAACGGTCAGGGAAGGTTGCCCCACAAGGTCCTCCAAGAATTGAATTGAGCCACTGCTCTCTTCCCGGCGAAGCTGTTTGAGGCTATTCTTGGCAAAAAAGTCAAAAGTGGTGCTGAGTACTTGATCACATCGCTTCCAGTGCCAGTTGTCAATCAAGACATAGCATCTCGTCAAATTTGCGCGGATATAGTCGTTGAAGGCGGCGATATTCCTATTCGTGCTGGGATATAGCTCGAAGAGGCGTCGCAGGGTTGCCCTGATGCAAGTCCAATTGTCGCTCATAAAGGAGGCTTTTCGGTTGGACACGTAGATACCACACTCATCTAGCTCGCCAAATGGGAGTAGCGTGAACACCGTAGCCCAAATAGATTCAAAGGTTTTCAAATGTATCGCCCTCTGTGCTTGAGAGGAAAGATCTTGACTGACAACATCCCAGAATGCTGAGCCGTGAATGTTGGCGGACTGCAGCGTATGCATACAGATAACAACGCATTCAACCAAGATATCGCTATCGTGAATCCCGTTCTCTCGCTCTATGTATTTCTTATTCTTCTCGAGAAAATTGCCTAGTTCGGGAATTCCCTGACGTAGAAGACTGGTAATGACGAGTTTAGCTATGTCTTTCATCATGCCCGTAATGTCCGTTTCAATCGAGGATTCGGTAGGCTTATGGCGGGCGATTTGGCGAACCTGCGCAGCCAAGACTAGCAAATATGTCAATGAGCGAAAACCTGCATGTAGGACCTGTGGATCGGGGCACAGTTCCAATATCGCCATGTGCGTTTTTGAGAACCTCTCAAAGAGCGAGTGGATGAGCTGTGCCAGTTTTAAAGAGAAATCTTGGCGGTCGATGGAATCGAGGAAACTGAGATGGGAAGAAAAGTATGTGATCATAGCTCGAAGAAACTTTGATGACGACGGCAGAGCATTTTGTCGTATGTACTGGACTTGATTCTGACCTTCTGTCATTTCATCCACAGGGAGCCAGATGGCTGCCAGGAGCTCTTGGATCCGCGAGCAGGTTTCGTCCCCCCATGGGCCACATCTAACTGCCTGTCCGTCATGCGAGATTGTGCAATATCCTGCAGGCTCATCCAGATCCCGTGAATCTGGCTTGGCCGTTTGAAGTGCTTTGTATAGCTCCTCAGCCCCTATGAACGTGGTCGACTGGAAATAAGTACCAAATTTCAAAGGCGAGACATCGAATGTTGTAGGAAATCGCGCAGCTTGTGAATCGAGTCCTTGCAGGCTCTGCTGCTCTATGGCTGGAGCTTGATCAGCCTTGTTGTCTATAAAAATGTCCTGAACAGCTGGCTCGCTTGGTTGGCGATACTCTCGAGTGTCGATGTCAAGCCTCTGTGCTTTCGCTTTACGGACAAGACGACGCTTGGGTAGTTGTAGCTTCGATGTTGAACGATCCTCTTCCTTCTCACCTATGTCTGCTACTGAAGGGAGGGGCGGTAGAGGAGTGTCATCATCCGCAAGAAATCTCGCTAACTGTGGGTTTTGAAGCGTCCGTTCGAGGGGTAGGTGCTGGCTGAAATGCTGATCGACTCGACGTAGGCCCTTCTCAAAGGCAAAATTTCGATGACCCTTGCTGAAAGACACTTCATCGTGTTCCAGCTGTGCGGTTCGAAACGGAATTGGTGGGCGATGAATTAGCTGTGGTTGCTTCTTCGTATTCTTCGATGACTGGGCAGGTTTAATTGTCTTCTGAGCAGCAGTTCGCTGGAATACGAGAAGACCTGGAGGAAGGGTTTTGCGTTTGCGCCGCTCGGGAGTTCCCTGTTCTACCCGAGTAATGCTGTTAGACTCCACGGCAAAGTTTGTCCTCGCAAGTGATGGTTGTGAGCCTTGCTGGTTGTCGGCCCGGTCAGTAAGAGGCTCACGTGTCTCGGTTGGCAGCTGTGATATATTGTATTTGGGTTTGAGAACACCCTTCCGCCATTGCTGAAGAGTGACACTGGCGTCTTCTGTATCCCGAGCAGTGTGGAGCCGGATTTGTTTGTCGGACAGTCGTTGACGGGCAAGGTCAGGCCTTTGGCGTGCTTGTCTTCTTGCAAGCCTGAGAAATTGTGGCGCTGAATGGCTTCCTTCAGAGGGCAACAGGTCAAAGTCCATTACACTGAGAGCGGGTGGGGAAGTGCGTCTCGATTTTCTTGGACGATTTTGCGCGCCGTGGAACTTGGTAGATGCTCTCGTAAGAGCAGAGTTTTTCAAGCTGCTCCCGGATGGTCTTGATTGACGAGGGTGGGCGAAAGCATCGGTGAGTTTAGTCTGCTTTTTTCGTTTTCTGTTGGCACCTCCCAGTGTGAAGAGCTGAAGCCGGTCACTTTCCATATTCTCCAAGTCATCGTCAGCGTATCGACGATCTAAAGCAGCTGCTATGGTGAATGGGTCCTCAGCCACATCTTGGGTGCTATCCACATGGCGATATACTGGATCAGACTGAACATCAGATTCATCTGAAATAACAATAGCGTCTTCCGACAAATTCTTGGACCCAGACACTTTGCGTGAACTGCCTGCGCTCTTGATGACCTTTTGTGCTACTCCACGCTGTGGCTCAATGATCTCAGGAGAAAGTGCAGCATCGATACGTTGTCTTTGCCTTTCGTGTTGTCTGGTCTGCGCCTTTCGTCGCTCCTGGGCTTTTTGGTCGAGTCGAAGCCACGAGGCAGGAAGTACTCCACGGATCTTTCTACCTACCTGCCTCAGTTCGTTATCATTGGTGTCAGATTCATCAGGGGATGAATCAGAACTTGATGAGCTATTTGAGGGTATCGTTATTGTTAGTCGGCGCGGTTCACCGCCAGACCGAAGGGCACTACGTGCCACGGGCTCTGAATCCGAATCGAGTACAGGCAAAATGTCCTCTTGGATAACAGACGAAGTTGACGGCGTAGGTAAATTAGGCACAGGCGTCATGACTGAGTATCTCGCTGGCCTTCGGAGTGCCGAATTGAGCCTAGGTGCTGGGGGACTACTCGAATCTGGTGGCGACTCAGGAGGAAGAGACCAAATGTCATGGCGAGTATCTGGGTCTTGTGTTGACGATATGTCGTTGAGTTTCCTTCGCTTTGCCCCTCGTTTGGTTTGGACTTGGGTGGCAGGTAATTTATGCACCCTGGCGTGGGAATATGAGAAATGAGCTGAGTTACCTGACACCGCATCTTTTCTTCGCCCCTGGGTGATGGGAGTGGAAACGGGTATCTCTGGGCCGTGTGGACTACTCATTACAGGGTCATCAGGGTGAAATTCTTGCTCTTGCGACTCGGCTTCGACATGGCCTTGCCTCCGTGGTGGCGATCTTTCCCTCGGCACAGGTTTAATGCCTCGACTCTGGAACTCTCTCCGATATCTTTCTCCTTCCAGCAGATAAGGATGTAATTGAATAGGCTTCCGGTGGCGGAACTCACGAACAGGTCCCTGTTCAATAATCTGCCGTTGGAGAGCAGTAGATGACGGTATAACAACTTGAACTTTAGTTCGACGGCTGGGAGAAGTATATCCAATTGGTGATTCAATATCGGTGGGCGGGTCCGAGAGAGAGTCGTTACTTTCAGAGGCATCGGACAAAGCTGATACACCAAATTCCCCTAGAATCTGGGATGCATCTGTCAATTTTCTGGCAGCTTTGTCCTCTGAAAAAAGCCGCCGTTTCGGTTGAGCCAACACATTCAGATCCTGGGAAAGAGAGATTTGCTTTCTAAAGTCTTGTGCTTTAGACGCCAGTGAAGTTCGCCCAAAATCTGGCTCACCCAAGATTTGAGAAGACACAAAAGTACTTCTATGATCCGTGATTCCTGTGTTTGATAAATTATGAAGTAAATCAGGGCTGTCAGATAGTGCTTCTCGATGTGACCGTTGGGTAGTTGTTATCGGCGAAGGAGTTGATTGATCCCGTGTAATAGAGTTTGCTCCCGTAGTCCGGTTCCCATCTTCTTCGTCCAGGTCCATAAGTTCTGGGCCTCCATCCTGGTCGAAACTTCCTCTTCTCAATAGTTTCCCCTTCTGCTCTTTCGGGCCATTTCCACCACACTGATCGTTAGCATCTTCGACGCGCTCCTGTACAGGTCCGTTCAAACTTTTGCTGTAATCCTGACTCTCAATCTGCACGTCCTCCTCTTCATCTGAGTCCTGGACAAATCCTCGTTGTCGCCATTTGGACATTGGGGCGCGTCTGCATGTCGATTTTGGTGTTGGATGGTGGCGGGGAGAGGCAATATAGATTCGCCCGGCAGACGCGTCAAGCTCAGCCGAAGACGCTAAACCGCGTCGGTCACGTGCAGCGCGGAATTAGCGCCGAATTGATTTTCCGAGGTCATACTTCTTTTCTCCAACGATGCCATAGGTAGCTTGTCTTCACAAACAATTGGACGGCTATCTGTATCGATTTCATCACATATAATTCAAGATGGCGGGCCGGCTTCTTCCAATTGCTTTGGCTATGATATCTGGCATAGCAATCGGAATTTCGACCTTTGATGGGGAATTCAAGGCCCAACAGAAGAAGAGATTAGAAGAGGAATACCAACGGTATGTGCTTCAAATATAATATAATACAACAGTGACCCAGAGAAATATCTAACAGCAATGATCAGTGACCTGGAAGCCGCTACCGCATCGAGTATTGTAGCATCCTCTCCGCCGCCGCCGACCGCCGTTTCACCACCTTCGACTCAGCAGGTACCGCCGAAAGAGACGAGCTCGACAGGTTCTTCGTGGTCCTCAATGTTGGGCCTATGGGCATGGAGGAAGAAGAACGTGGATTCGCGGCCGCCGCCAGCACAACCCGTCTCACAGGAAGACAAGGGCAAGCCTTAAACTTGGGTTGGAACGCTTCTGATCAAAGACTCAGTGTTCCACCTAAGTCCTCCCATCGTCCCGCTCTCAGCGGATCTAAACGCTTCAGCTCGTCCAACCATCTTCTCATATCCTTTGTTGTGAAAGCTCTTGTGCCGGCATCCACCTCGAGATATGCCTCAGCCAGGCCAAGCAACCCTTCGTATATCCATTTACAATCGACTTCATCGTCCAGAATTTCCTTGATGTATTCCATCTCGTGCTCATAGTGCTTTTGGCGCTCGCCATTAGTCAGGTCCTGCACGATGCGGTTCTTCTGTGGGCAAGACGGAGACATGGTTGAAACCAGGTACTGATGGTAGTACCAAATGGACTGATCAAAAGGATCGGTGTTGATGGCTTCGCAAATCAGGGAAAGTTCAGAGTCGAAGAATGCGCGGCGTGCCTCTGCATCAGCATCGCGCTCATTGAGGATACGAGGAATAAGCTGGCTGCGATTGTGCCAGGCGGAAAAGTTGGAAAGGTTGGTCTTGATCATCTTTGTCGTGTACTCAAACTCTGACTCCGCCAAACTACGGTTGGAGCTTTGCTCAGCAAATGACGGGCTCAGTCTTTCAAGTTGTGATACAACAGAGCGCCGATAGCTCCAGGCATGGAAGTTTCTACTGTCGGCATGTAACATCTTACTTATGAGTTGGAGCTCGCCCGACCAGAGCTTATGAGCTGCCTCAACGCCCAATAGAGACTCCCCTGTTTGTAGGAGCCAGACTCTGTGGTTCCATATCCAGTAGCACTTGGGAAATTTACGCAGCAGTCCAAATGTTAGTTGTAAGTCGCCTTGTATGAGATCGTTAGCGTGTTGCGCCTGGGATGTATCTGAGAACAATGCCCCAAGAACACGGCGCCTGTGATTCCATATTGTGTAGTATTCGGGGTTTTCGGTTAAGAGCTTTGTGATCAGCTCAAGCGCTTCGATTGTATATTGCTTTTCCGTGATCTGCAACATGAGCAAACAGTTTCAAAGCCACAGGCTGTTCCTCATACCTTCTTTTTCACCGCCAACTCCAAATCTTTGTAGGAGTTGATGCGGAGCAGCTCTTTCGCCCGCGCCTCCTCAGTGCGGGCGGCAGGGCCGGGTCCACGCGCTATACCGTGCTATCTACGGGTCAGCGCACCTTCAGGTCCAAATGAAATCGCAAGTTCTCAGCGAGAAATGTCTTACGCTTGCCATATTCTCTGTGCTCAGGTTATCAACGTAGTGGTCAAGTGCTGCTACCTAAACTAAACACAAGGTCGGAATTATGTTGCCCCGCTGAGTGTTCGTTCCTGCCCCACCATCAAACCTCCGAGAACTCATCCTTCCATGAAAGTAGAGTAGCAAACATCTTCCATGTTCTCATCCTAGCATCCTATGAAGTCTACCACTATTCATTGCTTTACTAACCAAGCAGCGGCAACTAACAGCAGCAGACATCTCATCGCGTCTTGTATCTTCGCCTTTGCTCTCCCGTATCCGTGCCAGTAGTACCTGCAGCTCTATTTCGACATGTGTTAAGACAGTGAAGTCTGCAAACATCGCACACTCTCCCGATTCATCAACAACATGTCTGACACCGACGCTGAGTTGACTGCTTTCCATCCCGGTTATGTTACACCACCTCTCTCATCCGCCAAAACCGTCAGTACTAGTGGCTGGGATTCTCCACGGACACCCGGATCACTTCGTAAAACACAGAGCTGTCTCCTCATCCGAAGCCTCGATGACGATGCGGATGCCCTGCTTCCAAGCCTTCCGAAATCCCCTACAAAATTCACCCTCAGATCTCGTTTTAGCGCACTTTCAAGCCCGGAGATTCTCAAAGCCAGTCATGAATTTTCGTCGCCCAAAACAAATAACGATTCACTCGCCAAGAAAAAATTAGATATTCTTCCTAGACCCTCACTTCGCACAATTGTTAAATTCACTCGTTCAAACAATCGCAATTCAATTCAGCACGAGCCGGAACATGGAAACAGGGAGATTTCCCGCACCCTATCAACCCAGAGATTATTATCTGTGTCCCTTACCCCTCCTCCGGCCGCTGCCAAGTTAGATTCAGAAACCCCAAAGCCGCTGAAGGCAGATCCGTCGAGTGACGAGTGCTTGCTGTTAGACAAACTCTACCGTTTATCTCCTCGTCAAGTCGGCTCTCCATTGAGACCAAGTCAATGGGTAGCGCGAGGTGGTCACTTATCGCTCCCATCCCGCCGACAACTTCAATCACGCAACCCGGACCGATTCATTCCTTCTCCTCGTCCACCGAACTTAAAGAGAGAAAGTTTTGAACTTGGGAAACCTGTAGAACGCCTTGTAGCCCGGCATAGAGTCTCACGAGGTGGTCCTCTGGTTTCGAACCCATTCAGTCCACACGTCCGCAGGAGCGCGCGATTGAACAGCGAGCTTCAGAGCCTTAGAGAAATGCATTCAGTGATAGCAGGCAGAATGAACCCGGGTCAAAGAGGTGCTCCTTTGAATCTAGGGCGCAGTCCATTGGCACTGGGAATCCGCCAAGTCAGTGCAAGGGCAGTTTGGAATGTTGGAGGAACGTCTGCAGTCAGTGATACTGTAGTAGGGGTATCGGATGGCAGGGGTGGGACACTCGGAAGTGGAACAAATGCTGCACTACACACATCATCATTTCTCAACCGTGCAGATCCTGAAGCTGAGCTAGAGGCATATGAACGACGTTTAGCGCTGGCTCTAGATGTCGATCAGACAGATCGAATTCTCTGTCACTCCGCACTACCAAGCAGTTCGTCCCTGTTAAATTCCAGCAATACGCCCCCCGCTACCGACCACAGGAAGCACGTTTGGAAGGATAATGCATGGGTCAGAGAATGTGTTATCACAAGTTTGTTATTGATCTACTAATTCTTGATGGCGCCAGATGTACTAACTATTTCATCAAGCACCACATCAGGGACCCAAAAAAGCTCGAAAGCCTGTGCCGGTCTTACCATTCAGATATGTCATAATCATGAGCTTGTGATACATTACTGATAGCGCTACACAGTCTTGGACGCCCCGCAACTCCGAGATGACTACTACTGCTCCCTTCTAGCTTATTCCAGTACCGCCAAATGCCTTGCGGTGGGATTAGGAAATTTTGTTCACATATGGTCTGAACGGGATGGGGTGGATACACCCGAATCTCTCAATTCTCTTTCCCGGTCAACAACGTCTGTAGTGCAACATGTTACATCGCTTGCCTTCTCTTCAATACAAGGTGGGCAGGCTATTCTCGCAGTTGGTCGAGCAGATGGGCGGATCGCTCTTTGGAGCCCATTTGATTCAGAGCCGCGTTTCGATGCTATTCAACCAAAGCCGATATCGTGCATCTCATTTCGACCTACACCTATGCCACGACCATCTCTTCGGGACAGAGCCCTGACCGTGCCTACTGAGGAACTCCTCATCGGGGATGAGGTGGGGCACATATACGTTTACAGTGTCGAGTGGCCATCTGAGATGCAAAGTGCATTGTTTGGCTGGAATGGTGCAATGACACTGTTGGCTCGCATGGCAATCCATTCGCAGCAGATCTGCGGTCTGGCTTGGTCTCCAGACGGTGACTTCTTCGCTACAGGGGGAAACGACAATAACTGCTTTCTTTTTGAGACAAAGAGGATATTTCAATCCAATGCTAATACAGCAACTGAGACCTCGCGAACGCCAACCATGCGCCAAGGCCCTGATGGCGAAGTCATATATAGTGTGGCAGATAATCGTCCTGGCTCCGTTGTACATATCCCACAGTCAGCAGCAAGACATAAATGGACACTAAACGCAGCCGTCAAAGCCATCGCCTTTTGTCCTTGGCAACGAGGCCTGATTGCCATCGGAGGGGGGTCTAACGATCGTTGCATTCACTTCTACCATACAAGGTCCGGTACCTGTCTCGCTACGATTGACTGCGCTGCGCAAGTTACAAGCCTCATTTGGAGCCAAACAAGAAAAGAAATCGCAGCCACATTCGGCTTTGCACAGCCAGAGCATCCTTACCGCATCGCCGTCTTTGCATGGCCCACGTGTGAGCAGGTAGTCGCAATACCTTGGTGGGATGAAAACAGGGCTTTATGTGCCATCGCCTATCCTGGTGGACCGAGTAGCGAATTCTCCGCCAGTAACGCACATGATAGTGGTAGAGGAAGAGAGGGGGAAAGTGCTTGGTCATCGAGTGTAGAGGAAGGGTGCATCATCGTGGCAGCAAGTGACATGGCTATTCGTTTCCACGAAATCTGGACAGATGGTCAAGGCAGTGCCACTGCGCCTACCATCCCAGGGGGTGGGGTAGGATTACTGGGTGGAAGCGATATCCTGGAGGGGCTTCATGGAATCGAAAGAGAGGGCGATGCTGTACTCAGGTAGGGTAGGTATGACCAAAATAGGCAGTAGAAATTACTCAATAGCATCAGCTCTGGTTTAGCAAGAGACTGCACAGCAGATTATTTGTCACTTGAGGGATTAGTATGGATTTTGCTCACGATCGCGATTCCATATGTTTGATGACTTGTATGTCACGCAAGCAGGTGCGCAGCCGGGTACGTAACCTAAGTCAGATAAAAAAGCGCATGCACTGCCGCCAACAGTACCAGTTAGGCCCGAAGCATCGCTCGACCAACAGCGAAACATTAACATTGCTAGAAGAGGGAATGATAAGCTTCTTCCGCTGTCAGCGCTTTGGGAAAATTGCCTACATAGGAGGTGAGTTTGAAAGAGCAGCTACGATGGGTGCTGAGAAGCGGAAACTTCATGGTGCAAGTAGTTTTGTGAGACAAAGAAAATAAATTGATGGACAAAGCCACACACGAGGGCTGCGTGGATTAGCACTAGATGTTTCTTAATTATTGATATTGGTATGGTGTAAGAGATGGGGGCACGTGAGTGGCGGTTAAGTACTACGTCTTTTGGATAAGATTAGTTCAAGTCACTAGTAGGAAGTAGAGGTTAGGGTGTAAAAAGGTGTTATATTAACTCTGAATTCACTCGATATGCAATTGAAGGCTATTTTCCATACATTCATGCTGCCTGTCAAGTCACACAAGGGCACGATTGCGAGGATCAACTGGGACGAGGTCGTGAAGTGATGCAATTGTTTTATTTAGGAGACAACTGCCCCGACGAGCAGTCCGGGGGGTATGAGACGCCCAATGCCCAGAAAAACCATAAGTTTTCATTTAGAATTTAGGAGCCCACACCGGTAAATTTTCGAGCCGACGCCAAAGTATAATCATGTCACGACTGATCTCATGCTCTTATGAACATTCTCTAGTGCCTCATAGAAGAAGCCCTCCTCTTCCTAGCCTCGTCGTGGGCGGCCTTGGCCTCGTTGATGCGCTTGTGGAGGATCTGAGCGTACTCTTGCTGCGGTGGGGGTTAGCGAATGTTTGTGTATAAACAGTTGTACTGTGAAACTTACAGCAGCATCCTTAGAAGCTTCAGCACGGCGGCGCTTGAGCGCAATGCGGTGGCGCTTGTGCTGGAGGCGCTGGGGAGTGACCAGACGCTGGATCTTGGGGGCCTTGGTGTAGGGCTTCTTGCCCTCGCCCTTAGGCTGGACCTCACGGCGAATGACGAACTTGCGAACCTAGAAATATGGCCATCAGACTCAACCCTTTGCAAAAATAAGGATTGGCGAAGAAGCTATGAGGAAACTCACATCATCTTCCTTGCTGAGACCGAAGAATCGGCGGATCTTGGTAGCACGCTTGGGACCAAGACGCTTGGGGTGGACGACGTCGGTAAGGCCGGGGATATCGGCATCACCCTTCTTGACGATGCTCAAGGCAAGGACAGAGAGGTCCATGGCGACAATGCAGCCGCGAACAGACTTCCTCTTGCGCTCACCAGTACGGCGGGGGCGGTAGCAGGAGTGGCCGTCGGAGAGGAGGAGTCGGACACGAGTAGGGTGCATGACACCCTGCTTCATCGGGAAGCCCTGCTTGTCGTTTCCGCCGGTGATTCTGAAGATGTAACCCTTGAACTCGTCGCCGACGCTGTCTCCAGGAACCTCGTGTCCCATGCGGCGGTCCATGAAGACGCGCAGCTTCCTGTCATCCTCGACTTCGATCAGCTTCTGCGTGCCATTGTTGGGGTAGGAGATGTTGAGCTTCATCTTGACGGCGGTGTCGAGATGACCGGTGGGTGGTGCTGCAACGTTAGTAGATTGACGGGGCTGAAGTTGAAGTTTTGCAGGATATTGATTTTCGTGCCGGCACAGAAGCGAGCGGCCAAACATTGCGCCGGCCCTAGCGCGAATATAGAGTCTTGGCATTATTTTGCTACACTCTGCTAATGGTTTGCAACACTCTGTGACAGCTGCATGCGATTCGGAAATGGTCATTCCGGCTATTGAGTCGATATTTTGAAGCCCAATCTCTTAATTTTCATTATTTGAACGAGGAATTTAATTCTATACGCACATTATCTTGAGTAGTCTGCTTCCACATACACCGAGTGAAACCTCAGTGATACTGGTATAATAGTCACGCGACTCAAAACAGATTAACCCTATAGCGCTGATCAAAAGACAGCTCTCGGAGACTTTTCCTTGCGCATCCTTGGGGAAGCTACAATCCTCAGTTTGTGCATGTAGTGCAAACTATTTACCAAGCGCTGTCAAGCTCCGCGATGATGATTCCTCTTGATAATCGAAACATGGCCCAGATAATAAACCGGTCCAACCAAAAAGCCAAGTAAACCAAACCCCAAATGGCCTGTCAAAGGCTCATTCTCCAATAACGCCTGTGCATGCTAAAGCTTGCCTAATTATGAAATGGACTTTTTTTTGTAATACAAAGCTAGGAAAAGAATAAGCAATCAACATGAAACCACGAAGTATCATCAATGAACGTCGTGCTCAGTGCATGAACTCAACAGGTGGCCTTGGAGTCGACGTGGTTTTGCCCTGTGCTTTCTGATGTGCAATAGGGCCCTCGACACCCTCCATCCTGTCCTCTGCGATGTTCAAGAGTGTTGGAGATTCGGTGGTATCCTCTACTGCAATGGCCGGCAGGTTCGGCGAGTCGCCGTGGTCCTCAGGATGGTAGACAATTGTGGAGCTACCCGTCCGCCGCCTCTTGGCTATCGGGCTGGTTTCTGGGTTTCCATCCTCAGTTGTTGGCGAGGGGCAGTCGTAGTGGTTGGCGTGTAGTCGAGCAAGCGCCGCAGCCAAATCCTCTGCATGCACAATTGTGTTGGGAGCATCCTCATCGCGCATTTCCCAGCCCATAGGCGGCGATGGCGGTGGCGAGATGAAGAACAGCTTGTCGGATTTGGGGAGCGGGAGGTGCTGGTCAGAGGGGTTCAGTGGGGTGTTGAGGCCGAAGTAGACGCGGATGCGGCAGCCCATGAGTTGCTCGCCGTCTAGAGTCTGTCGGATCTGGATGGCTGATTGCTCGTCGAAGAAGGAGACAATGATGCGGCGGAACGATTTGAGAGGAGCCCAAGTGTGGACTTTTGCATGTTTATCTATCGTCTCGCGGATTTGGACTAGGTTGGAGGGGTCGAAGATCTCGGGAGTTTGTAGGTTCTGTGGGGGAGGGACTGTTAGCGCTGAGTTGCAACACGGACGCAGTCTGACTTACGGTAATGATGAGTGTATTCGAAGGAGGCGAGGGTTGGACCAGAGGTGGCAGGTCTGAGAGGTCGAGAGAGAGTGGCGATTTGGATCCAGAAGACGCTCTGGAACGCTGTGGAGAGGGAATCGTTACGGACATGTTTGCGGTCATAGATGTGTAGTCAAAGACTAATGCTCTGGGAGAGTGGTGGTAGGGGATGTTGCTGTTGTGGGCAAGTTCAAAGGTGGAGAAGAGCCGGCTTCTTGTCTTATATCAAGTCCAGTTCACGCAATGCGCAACGTAACGAGAGGGCTCCGAAAGCAGCAACCATGGCTCTGCTCCGCCTCAATAGCATTGGCCTTGGCGTCTGGCAACCACGTGCAACCGTCCGGTCTCTCCTTCGGCACAGTAGAAGATATGAGTGGGCGTGCATTCTGGCCACCACTGGGCATTTTTGCACTGCCCCAGGACTCACTTTCCCCCCCCCCCCCAGTGCCTCCATCGCAACCGCACAAAGGGGGAACTGGACGGGGCTCGGCGACACGCGCGGCATTGCTGTTGTCCTCACCACCTTGTTGCCCACGGTTGAGCAGAGCCAACAACATCGCCTTGCTTACGAAGTCGCCGCAACGACGCAGCAGCAAGTCGACGGTTCCCAGTCACCAGTCGCCAGTAGTCGTAGCGCTCAGCCTTGAGGAAGAATTGTCGCGAAGAGCCTCGGACTTTCTATCGGCGCATCGCCAGCCATAGCATTACCAAGCGTAACAACCCGTTGCTGCTACCCGCATTGTCTAATCTGCAGCAGCGTCCGTCGTCTACGAGACTTGTTGGACTGCCCCGCGTGCATCCTGATCCTGATCCTGGGACAACGCACGCGCAAGTCTCTCCACCGTTGGTCCATTTTGCTCTGGTCACAGTTGGTTGTCTGCTGTTCCAAATCTGATCCAGCTGCGCCTGGTTCCTCGACCCACGGCCCTCTCTCCTTTTCATTTTTTGTTCCCTTTGCTCCCCTTTCCCGCCCCACAAGAGCTTTCAGACTACGTATGCTCACAGCAGGGCGATGCTGGAACGGGGCTCCGTGCAAACAATAGTCAGTAGTGAGCTCAGCAAATTTCATCCGCCCGCCGTAACATAGCCATGGCGGCAGGGCCGGAGCTCCTGTGCATTCAACAGCGCCCAACCCGCCTACGTACGAACGTATCCCATCCAATCCGTACGAGCTAATTAAGCAAGTCGCAACAATTGCTTCTACATGCGGTAATGCGCGCTACTACTAGATACCACCAGATCTGCAAAGCAGAGCGAACTCCAGTAGGCGCTTGGCATAAACTCAACCACCTACAAGGCGAATACCAAGACGAAAAGTCCGTTATCATCACGTCTTCCGCTCTTACATAACCATTTCATCGTATCCTCAATCAGCTGCCGTAAGATGCTGAATAGTCCGAAATTGATCTACAGGATCGAAAGAGATCATGTTGAATATGAAAGGCAGACTTGGGCTGATTTACAAAGTTCCTCTGGTCAGCTGTTACAGTTGCGCCTTTCCCTATGTTCACTGTATCCTGAGGATGCCAACACCATTCACTAATTTCACTTTTCCATCTTGCCTAATGCAACTGTGGGTTCCGGTCAGGCTGGCGGAAGTAAAGACAGTTCCATATGCTAGCGCTCATGTGTTGGTGAATTTGCAGAAGCTGCCAATGCCACCTCGTATGTATTGCTAAACGAACTGTCCAAGTGACATGCAGCTGGACCAGCGTATTTGCTGCTTCTAGGTGTCGATCTGTTTATGCTGAATTCCGGATCAACGCCTAGAAATCAACATTTCGGGAGAAAAGGTTGACGGATTTGGGATAAACACTCCGGCTGGTGAGAAGCTGGTCAGTACTCATCAGCCCCAGACGGGGCAGACTAGACGCGACTACGAGCCAAAGGAATTGCCTAATTTGATCTTCTATACGTCGGTAGAATTGCTTCGGATGCACTGCCTCTACTCTAGAACAAGGGGAAATTAAAGCGCCGCAGACGATGAAGTCCGATGCGATGAATGACTCTGCCAGATGTCTCTATCCGCTGTTTGCCGTGTACCGTTTGCTGTTTGGAATGATAAAGGGAAGAATCGATTGATCGATTGAGGCTGATCTGTGGCGCAGGTGGTGAGGCAAATTGCGCTTTTCCCAAAAGAGACTAGGCAGATTCCCGCCGTTGAGCTCTCACCTCGAGAGAAACCTTTGGCACGAAGAATACGCCAAACCTCAACACCAGCCCCCTTCCTCACCGACACGTTCCCCACGCCCGCCATCACGGTCGCCTCAGCACCGTCTCTGCGCCCCGCAAGTTAGCACTGTCTGCGTCGCCCAGGCAGCCTCACCGGCCCCGTTTCGTGCCGCCATGGATCCCTACGACCCCCAGGACGGCGCAATCAACGTGCGCTTTCTTCAGGTACATTACCTGCTTTGTTGCCCGCTCCAAACACATGAAGGCGGTCAAGCGACTAACACAGCCATGCGCAGGCCGATAGCACACGCGCCAACTTCATCGTTCAGAACTGGAACCTAGAGACAGCCAACTCGCTGCGCCGAGTGATGTTGGCGGAGATCCCGACCATTGCCATCGATGTTGTTGAAGTCCTCGACAATACCTCAGTTCTCGCCGACGAATTTGTGTGCCACCGCCTCGGTCTCATCCCACTATCCTCGAGAGGCGTAGATGATCTGATTTACTCGCGCGACTGCGACTGCGAAGGATACTGTGATAACTGCTCTGTCGTTCTCACGCTGAACGCAAAGTGCACAGGCAACGAGATCATGAAGGTCTACGCGCGGGACTTGGTGATTGAAAGCAACAGGCCAAACGATGAGGTTGGACGACCTGTCATTACAGATCCAGATGGCAACGGTAGTTGTATTGTGAAGTTGAGGAAAGGACAGGCGATACACATGCGATGTATTGCAAAGAAGGGTATCGCCAAAGAACACGCAAAATGGGCACCATCAGCAGCCATAGGATTTGAATATGATCCAGCTAACAAGCTACACCATATCGACTATTGGTATGAGGAGGATGCTGATGCTGAATGGTGAGCTCCTTTGGGCGATCACTGCCGTTAACATGGAAATTGACAGCCCACAGGCCCAAGGACCAAGAACGCATAAACCTCGACGGCGGCCCACCCAACCCCGACGAGCCCTTTGACTACAACGCAGTCCCCACACGCTTCTTCTACGACGTCGAAACAGTAGGCGGCCTCGACCCAGACCAAATCGTACAGCTAGGCATCAAGACCCTTCAGACCAAACTCGCAACCGTAATCCATGAGCTCTCCGGAGGCGCAGGCGGACCCGACGGCGCAGACTTTGGCGGCGCTCAAAGCCCAACGCTCAACGGCGGAGGCTACGGAGGTGACCCAGGGTACACTACGCCTGGTTATGGCGGTGGAGCGAGCGCGTGGGGCGGCGCGGGAGGGGCTGGTCAGGGAGGCACAACACCTTTTGGAGCTACGCCGTACGGACAGAATTGGTAGAGTCGCTGGGTTTTTGAACATTACACTATGTTTAAACCCGGTTTTTTCTATCCTTTTGTTAACGGTGCGCTAGCAGTTTCGAGGGCGAAGATATATACGAATCAGATTCCACTACGCTTGATTTTGAATTCAGTTCAGACGACACGATAGCGGGGGAGGAGAAGGAAGAGGGAATAATATACTAAGGCCAGTTATTTCCTGGCAAGAGAATCTTGGTGGTTTGGCATGCTCGCTCCAGGCCTCCTCTGTACAGTATTTGCATGGGATGGCGTTTGAAATTGGCTGGTGGCGTCTATACACTATAAAACACCTTGGAAGAACAGACAGACAGAAGGCGTCATAGCCTGGCATGCAACACAGACTAGAAATCAAAAAAGTAAAGGTAGAATTCGTAGCCAAAAAAAAAAAAAATACTGTTTCTCGCTGCTTGACAACAAGCCGAAGTCATCATATTTCTTCTAAATTTAAGTTGTCTGCCCCGCGAGCGTTCGCACACAATCTTGTGCGACATGGCCAGTCATACTGGCGCTTCTTTTCCTTTTCCAGCTTTCTTTTCTAGTACAGTATCCATGAGCTAATATTACAGGGTGTTATAACAAAAAACCAATTGGTGACATCCAAGTCTCACCGCACTTTTCTTTTGAATGTTTCCAAGACGCAAAACGTTTCGAGAGAGGGGAATATATTCACACACATGTCGTGGAGGAGCCAAGTGTATCGAGGGATACACAGAACGACGACAACGCCAAAATGCCCGATGTACGGTGCCGATGATAGCTAGTCATAGAGCCGTATACTGAAGAAAATAATTGTACAAAAATGCAGCCCAAGAAGCGAAGATCATTAGAATCCCCAGAAGTGAGATGGGAGAAGAGGGAGGAGTTGATCGAGAGGTGGGTGTGGTAGTTATGGTGTTGTGAGGGCGGAGGCGTGGTCCTAAGGATTGAACGCTTTTTAGGTGTTCTTGACGACACCAACCTTAGCGGGGCGGAGAACACGGCCGTTGAGCATGAAGCCCTTCTGCTGAGTGTGGAATACCGTTCCATCCTGCTTGTCGGGCTGTGGCGTCTGGAATACAGCCTCATGGATGTTGGGGTTGAACTTCTCGCCTTCAATTGAAGGATCGAACCTCTCCAAGCCATGCTTCTTTAAAGTGCTAAGTAAGATGCTATCCGTCATCTTCAGCCCATCGTGAAGGTTGACGAGATCTTGGTTGCTACCGTCAAGCTTGTCGGAAGAGACCGTGGCTAATGCGCGGTCGAGGTTGTCGACGGTCTCGACGATGTCGCGGGCGAAGCGCTGCAGGGCAAAGTCTTTGGCACTCTGAATCTCGCGCTTCGTGCGCTCCTGGAGATTCCGGAAGTCGGCGACGGAGCGGAGGTATTTGTCCTACAATCATGATTAACATCAGGATTCCCAGTACAAATACTGAAGAGGTTGAGGGAGGCTAGAGACTGGAAGCCTAGCAAAGGCGTTTCGCAAGTTTACATACCTTGAGGTCAATGATCTCCTTGTCCTTCTTCTCGACCTGCTCCTTGAGCTTCGCTACTTCACCATTTGATACATCTGATGCCTTCTCTGCAGATTCGCCCTCCTTCGCTGGGGCGGCGTCTGAGTACCACCTAATGGCAGGAGCAGCTACTCGCGTGCTGGCTTGTTGTCTAATGGGCGCAAAAGCCTGAGGGCGGCGGGAGACTTGTCTTGAGGCGCGGAGGATTGTCCTTTGAAGCATGATGAGAGATGTGTAAAAAAGGCGAATTGGAGGACGGAGACGACGGAAGCGTGATGCGATGATGTGATGCTAAAGATGAAGATGGAGCTGTCAGAAAATTTCGGAGAGGGCATTCCCTCACAGTGGGCCCGTGCGCTCCGAGTCCAAGGGTCCCCTCGGCATCCGTTCCGATCAGTTCCTTCATGCCGACATCGCCATCAAGTTGAAACTTCAAACTTCCAATTCATGCCCCTAATGATTTGAGATAACTAGTTCTATGACCGTACGATGCGTCCATCATCCTCTCTTTTCTTTCGAGGCTCGCCCTCATTCGGCGTCTCCCAAAATGGCACAAGTACTGCTGCTTCCATCCAAAGAGGCTTCGGAGCAGGGTATTACAGAGGCGGAACGTCTCGTGCCGTCATGATTCAGCCACGGCATCTTCCCAAAAACCGTGCCAAGTGGCCATCCATATTCCGCCAATTGATGGGGAGTGGTGACCCTTACGGACGCCAGCTTGATGGTATGGGAGCTGGCATCTCAAGCTTAAGTAAAATCTGCTTAGTTGAGCCACATTTCCGCAATGTAGAAGAAAAGAAGGGACGCGTAAATACTGGAAATATGCTTGAAAATCCTGAAATCATAGAGAAAGAGCAAGAGATAGATGTTGATTACACTTTTGTGGGACTGGGAATCGAGAATAACGAAGTCGACGTAGCTGGCAACTGCGGCAACATGAGCAGTGCTATTGGTCCCTTTGCGTACAATTCAGAGATACTGCCACCGAAATTCTATGCTCATCCGGATGGGCAAGTCACAGTCAAGATCAAGAATACAAATACCGGAAAACTAATTGATTCCACATTCAAGGTGGTAGGAGGAAAAGCTGCGGTCGTAGGTGATTACTCAATTGATGGGGTAGCTGGCACTGGTTCCAAAATACAATTGGATTTTAAACATCCTTATGGCAGCAAAACAGGCAAATTGTTGCCCACCGGAAATACAGTGGATATCATTCACGGCTATAATGTAACGTGTGTTGATGGCGCGAATCCTGGGATCTTCATTCTTGCGGAAGATATAGATGTCTATGGTGCCATCCTTCCCGATGACTTCAATAAACTACCCGAGAAACTCAAGCTCCTTGAGAAGATTCGCAAAGCCGCAGCAGTAGCCATGGGAATCGCCCCTTCAGAAGACCTTGTGCCTCGAACAGTACCTAAAATAGGGCTTGTCTCCCGCTCCTGCCCTCACCCAGTCTTATCCGGTCAGAAGCTTGAATGTTCGCAGGTGGATATCGTAGCCCGCTTCATCTCAGATACCCAGCCTCACCGCGCTATCCCCTTGACGCTGGCATTGACCACTGCGGTCGCAGCTCGAATCCCAGGCTCAATTGTAGAGCAAACATTGGCATCGGATCCGGTAATGGAGGAAGCCATTACGATCGGACATCCAAGCGGCAGGTTGCAAGTCAACGCCACTATGGATGAGAAGGATAAGCTAGTGCCTGTAAGCGCGACTGTCTATAGAACAGCGAAGAGACTATTTGAAGGGACTACATTTTGGACGGACAAAGGAGAAGAAGAAGAGATCGAAGATGAGCTGACTTATGGAGAAGGCGGTGATCATTCCTTGGGAATGGCATTTGTATTAGAATCCAGAGGCCAAGACTCGTCAATCTTGTTCGAGGAAAGGGTTGTTACAAAGTAAGGCTTACGACGGTGGAAGCCAATGTCGGCTAAATATTTACTTGTAGTTCGTCAAGTTGAAGGTGTCATATCGCAAAGGTCAATCCAAGGATAGCGACTTGATCATATTCTCTAGTGGGCACACCACGTCAGTGTACACGGCCGCCTGTAGCTCCTCCCTGTCAAGATCATTGCCAATTCCGAAGTCACAACGAAGACACTTGTTAGTGAGTTCTTTATACCTGAGACCCAGCTTCGTATGACCTCGAGCAAGGCGTCTTGCAGCCACTATTTCGTTCGGGTCTGTCGGTTTCATTTGGCTCTCAAGCGGTTTCCAGAGTCCAATTTCAAGAAGTGCAATACCGAGGAAGAAGAGGGTAGAGTTGTTGATCCCAGTGTAGTCTTCATCAACAATCTCATCATCAGTACTTTCGATTCTCTCCATAGTTGACGTATCAGCCAGGTTGGGGCCGGAGATTCGAGAACTGAGGTGCAACGTCTTCAGAGATTTTTCATCCAAAGTGGGCTGGGCTCCAAAGTAGTTAAAATCGTGAAGACGCCAGCGCTCAGAAAGCCACGGTGTTTTGTTGAACTGGAGAATTGCCATTGTGGCCTTGTGTGCTAATTTGAGCTGATCCGAGACTGTGAGGACATCGGCTACATCTTGTCTCATGATATCAAATATGGAGAAGAGATTGGCTTGTCCCGAATCCCTTGAGATCTGACTTGTTTCAGCAAGCCTTCTGTCTTGAAGGTAAAACATGTGTCGATATAATTGAGGCGACTCCAAATACCCAAGGCAATGGCTCGCCGATGAGCGACCGCAAATTTGTAGGTTTTGCTTCAAGTAATGGCAAAAGTTCTTCGTTTTACAGAGGTCAATCCAAGATGTTGACTGTTGTGCTACAGTTCGTACAATTGCGCCGGAAACAGTATTCGGCAAGACTTGGTCGGAATACTTATCCTCTGGAGTGGACGTCGCGTCACTAAAGTGGACTCTCTTTTTATTTTTCGGTCGGTATGCTATAGTATGAAGAAGATCCGAAGAAGCTTTCTTTTTCAAATTCTTTGGTGGATAAGAGAAAGCCTCCTGGTCAGGTGAGACGTGTGACTTAGTCAAAGATTTTGGGGTGGTAACTGCACAGGTGGCTGTATCGATGCTAATCGACTGTACATAGAGCCATATTGGAGGTTCTTTGATAACCCTACTGTCTAATTATTACTAATATCTCATGTGAATGAGTGAAGCTTACCTAGTCTCTTTTTGGGACCCATGGCATGATATGGCAAGATCGAGTCGGACTTCAGTCTGGACATCAGCGTCGAGACACAGTTTGGCGTAATGTTCACCGTGTTGTGTGTCACCACAGCACCAAGCGCTGGAAAGCGCTTCGTGTAGTTTCTGAGAGGCTGTCCGAATGGAAGGTATCTTTGATGGGAGTTCTCTTTTTTTAACACAAGTCCCTCCCGTACAGCTTCTGTGTGGTTGAAATGCATCAAGGTGAGCACGAAGCTGGGCCAGCTCGCTGTTCCGATCCCGTAGACTATCTAACCACTTTTCATACTTTGACTTGTCGAATGTAAGCTTGACCGCGCTCCGTAGGCGCCTGATTGAAGCCTTAACCGATTCTCCCTTCACATACACAATAAGTTCCAAATCCAAGGGCTTCCGGTCTTCATACATACCTCGGACTTATGGCCTAACAAAACATCGAAGTTCCTCATTTCTGTATTCATGAGTCCCAGAATCTCTTTTGAAGCCTCAATAATAGTGCCACAGAGTCCCAAGTTATCCTTTAGAACTTTGTTCAGCTGAAGGTTGAGCTCTGCGTTAGCCCAGCGTTCGTCCAATTCATCCTCTAACATGTCTTTGGCCCCTTGCTCGTTCTCTACTAATCGAAGTAGTAATCGACACTCATTCAGAAATATACCATGGTGGACCTTTAGTTGGATTCGAATAGACTTGACTTCCTTTGAATAATAGCGGAACGTGTAGAGGCGTGCGGACAAGGTCGAATATGCTTTCACGGTCTCTATTATGACAGGTAGCACGCCGAAAGCAAGGCCAGCTATCTCTATTCCGGACATGGCTGTGGTCGAAGAAGAGGAGGAAAACAGGAACCAGCTGCAGGGAAAGATCATATATAGCTGAGACTAAAAGTCAGCCTGGCCTCAGCCTTGTAGCACAAGTGTGCCCCGCATAGTGCCGCGAGCGGGGGTGTTCAGCCTGGTCGATTTGGCCCTTCACCGGCTCACATACATCCCCTGAACCTGCTGGACAACTCTCACTGATTATTTTCATATTTCTACAACGACATAGTGATACAAATCTCAATAAAAGTTCGCAATACAACGCCAACGTACGCCGAGTCGCAGGTTGACAGCAAGTCACTCACCCCAGAAAGCGCGCCAGACGCAGGTTCAGAGAGCAGCACACAATCTCGTTCTCCAACATCTTATAGTGCAGTGATCCTTACCTAGATTCACGTCTAAAAATTACCTCATTTTCAGTCCACAATATGGAGGAACAAACCACTCCAGCACTGTTTGCTTCTTCAACATCTGTCGCTCCGATCAAAAGGGCAACTTTCATCCAAGGCGAGCCTCCTGTCTTCTTCTCTCGTGTCGTACTTGGTTGCTACTCTGGCTATTTTGGTAACACCTGCGTTGCTCGAACGACACCAAGCAAGCAATGCCTCTTGTTCAGCCAGCCTCATTTATAATACCTTTCTAAATGTCTAATTTGTATTTACCTAACTCTCTTATCTGTTTTAATATTAAATTTTAGCTAACATGTATTACGCGCAGATCGAAGCCAGGCACAGCGCAAGTCAAATCCCCCACCAGCTAATACAGCCCAGGAAAACAATAGGGGCGGACTGCTATTCATAACTGGCAACAAACCTGAAGACTTTAAATTGAAAAAGAACATTACCAAAGCCCGGAAGAAGGCTATGGACAGATACCTAGAACACACCAAAGACAAGAAGCTTAGGGATTCGCATGAACAAGAAAGATCACTCAAAGAAACAGAAGGCTCTGGGGTCATTGCACCTCTCCTTAGAGGGTGTCTGGATCTGTTTTCGTCATTGCTTCGCCGAAACACTCAGAGTATTTCAAAAAGAGACGGAAGTATACTTCGTCGGTCCTATGAAACCTTGACTCTTTGGGCAGATGATCACGGTGTTTGGGACGGCAAACTAGACAGCGTACTTGAGCAATCCAAAGGCCTCCAGGGCACTACACTCTTGACGCTTAACTCTTTATGTGGCGTTCTGATAAATGGTAACTCCCAGAATTTCATCGGCATACCTTTGCTTACTCTATATACAGGGCTCAGCAAAGTCATTTGTGCGAGAGCGGAAGATGATCGATTGGCTATATTACGTAGTAGCAACGCACAAACGGTCTTCGATCAGACGAAATGGATCCTAGATGGATTAGAAGACGCGGCAAACGACAGCAGTAGCAGCGATTCAGAGCTTTCCGAAGAAGAAAAAACAGAAAAAACCCGGGCCAGACGAGTGGTAGAAGAAGTTAGAGCATACACAAACTGTTTGGTGGATCTCAATGCAGCACTCCAGTGTCCAGCCATGGACCCGAAGTACGACGATGAACCTCGCATCCTAAACTTTACAACGCGGGCGGCATATGAGTATTTTGCGGAGTTGGTCACGAACAAATACCCCAGAGCAAGTACAGAGGTGGTAGAATGCCTCGGAAAAGCCAACTGGTATCGCTATCTTCGAATGCAGAGCGAGAGGGAAATAAACGCCAATGCACGAGCATTGGCTCGAGAAAAACAGGACCACACTGGCTCAGAATTCCAGGATTCTGGCCTGGGAACATCTATCCCGCCGAATCAGTCGGATTATGCGGAGTCGATAGCCTCATTCATATCAAGCATTTCCGGGGGGAAAAGAATCCCAATTCCGCCTCTATCTACCGAAGCTAAAGCGGGAGAACCATTCGAATGCACTGCGTGCGGTCAATCAATCAGGATTACAACTGACCGTATGTGGAGGTGAGTCAATAATAGTACTATTTTAAAAAAATTGCGCTTACAATAAAAGGAAACACTTGTTCCTCGATCTCCAGCCTTATACATGCCTCCGCCCGGATTGCGATTTTAGTGCAACGCCTTTTGCTAATTTCAACGACTGGAGCAACCATCTAGAACTTGACCATATGCTAGGTCCTGACTGGCAAACTACACAATGCGAACTATGTCTCCAACAAAGTGGAAACGGGAAGGCTGAGATACTCAAGCATTTTGCGAGGCATATGGAGGACATTGCTGTTGCGGCTCTACCACAGGATATCGATCCTGACGCCCGCTCTGAGGGAGATTCTTCAACACTAGATACGAAAGACGTCCCAGGAACAGAATCTAGTCACGGTCAATTTGAATCACTGAGTGACACGAATGTCCACACATCCGTGTTGCAACATCCAGAGCAAGATAAGAGTGATTACCAAACCATCCCACTACAATCTAATAGCGAAGAATTCAACGACGATGGATACGAAGAAGCCAGGACAGCAGAGCCAGACAAATTTGAAGGGAACATAGAAAGCCCAGAAGAGAGGGAACGGCCTCTTACGCCAATCAGAAACGCCAAAATGAAACCAGCTGTAGAGGGTATAACTACCGGCAAGGATACACAAAATCCGAAAGAAAAGAGTCACAGCCAATCTCCATCGGATTTGCAGCAAAGCACAGCTGCCGGGGTCTCATTAGCTGCTTTGCTGGAGAATAACGCCCCGGAACGGGGCCTGTTGGAGGAGTGGTTATCATCGCCCCCTCCAGACATGCATGCCAGTCTTTCCCAGCTCTTTAATCCGGCATTTGACCCGGTGCCGACCACAAGGCCTTACACACAGTCTATCCGCAGCAGCTCCTCCATGGCACCCGCCTCCATCCACCAGCCCAACATCTCCACCCGCCCGCCATCTCTCTACGACCACTCCGATGCGGCGCCCACAGAGACCTCGATAAGCACAGGCCTTGCCACTCAATTTTCAGGTATCCCGCTGCTCGAAGACGCGGAGGGCGTGCTCGAACGAAGAGAGTTTTTGAACCAGTCCAGGCCGTCCATCTACGAGTGTCCCTTTTGGTTCTTGAGCTGTTCTTATGTGTCACACAA
This sequence comes from Acrocalymma vagum, assembly GCA_028476805.1. Classification (NCBI taxonomy): domain Eukaryota; kingdom Fungi; phylum Ascomycota; class Dothideomycetes; order Pleosporales; family Acrocalymmaceae; genus Acrocalymma; species Acrocalymma vagum. Next base: position 150,528 of record JAQGEP010000047.1, read on the forward strand.
TAAAGATGAATGGGAAGTCCACAGTCTGTCCCACTTCAGGGGCGAAGAGCCTCCTCGGTCGGTGCAGTGTCCCCTGTGTGAATGGCGAATGACGTGCGAAAATGGATCGACCGCATGGAACCATCGGATGGAGCACATTAGTTCATCGCATACTATGCGCGGCGAGACCTTGAGAACTAGCCGGCCTGACTTTCATCTATTTCAGCATTTGTGGCAGAAGCGCTTAATCGACGACCAAGACCTGAAGGAGCTTAAAGGTGGAAACCATAACCTTACCCGGCCGCCGAGTAATTACTCCCCAACCAACCGCCGTCGAGACCGAGACGGCAGACGCCAAAGACACCAACATATACCCACGAGACACCCTTGAAGGGGGATTTAAAACTTATTTTTTAGCAAAAAAAGAGAGTTTCGATTGGTACCTGAGGAATTTTGGGGTTCTATGTACGGAAAAAAAGGGATTTCTACGTACTTTCAGTAATTCATTTGGATAGACTGCGATTATGCCCTCTTCACTCAAGAGTGTGACAGCAAATATGAAAGAAAATACCACATCAATGCTCACGCGATGATCAATACACAGGAAGCTGATTCGGAATTCGTGATCAAATTTGCTCTCGTAAGCAATTAATCTCAATCAAAAGTTCCTTCATTCGAGTTCCATAGGAGTATCTGCCTTTATCTTCGGGGGCGACCCTGCATCTTTCATTCCCTTCTATGCCTTCCTTTGGCATATTCATGATGGTATCTAAACCGAAATGAACAAGTTGTTAAAGTTGGTGGTCATTGAAAAGACAGAATATGGTATCTTTGTTCCGCATCCGAAAGCTTTTCGCCCATCAAGAACTCCACCTCATGAACCCAAATGCTGCATTGACCACAACCCCCATCACAACCGCAACCTGCCTCCGCCTCGTCCACACTCCATCCTCTCTGAATCCCCACACCAGCGCCCCCAACGGCCAAAAGAACCCCGTCACATATCCCCACAACATATCATCTAGTCCTCCGTCTTCAGAGAAGCCAGATCCCCAGCCCCCATCTACCTCGCCGGCTAATGCAGGTGAAGGATCTGTAGCAGTGCTGTCAAGCCAGCGGTCTTCTAGAGCACGCATTTCAGCGGCAGATGGCATTGTATCAGGGGTGTGGGTGAAGGAAAGGTTGGTTTGGAAGTGGGAGCGCAGGGTTGCGACTTCTTCGCGTGTGAAGCCAGAAGACAAGAGACGGTCGAAACCCAAAGGCGCGGGAGCGGTGGCCGCAGAGCTTCTCCTTCGAGCTTCATTGCCTGAGACATCCACGCCGCTGGCGCTGGCGCGGTGGTCTGAAGCCGAAGGTAGGGAACTTTCGTATTCTGACTGTAGAGATCTTTCGGTAGCTTGTGCGAGCGTTGCTTCTGACGCTAGTTCTGAGGGAGACAATGCGTCTCCGAGAGAGCAGTGTATGTAGTATTTCTTCGCATCTGTCGGGACATCTGTCGTCCCGTATTCTGCTGCTGGCGATTCCCGCAGCGGTTGTTTCCCTTTGCTCTTACTCCCCGGTCCATTCTCATTAAATGTTCGATCTCGGGATGGCGGAGGCGGCGGTAACCTCAGCGATACGGATAGTGGTGTCTTGTCTGCGAGGACCTTGCCGGCGTATATAAGTCGGAGACGCGCTGACGCATCTGAAGGGGGGAGGTTCGATCGGATGATTTGTTTAAGGGAGAGAGTCGTAGTAGTCCTTGGGAACGGTATGGACAGCGGGAGATCATCTATGGAAGATGCAAAACGTATGATCAAATACACGAGCTGTTCTGGGAGGGCTGTCGTGGTGGCCATGATGGAGGTGACGGGCGGGAGTCGGGAACAAAGCGGAATGCGAAATGATGGATAAGCTGCTTAGCAAGAGTGGGTATCGCGTGACTGGGTATCAAAGTGATCAAATGTAAACATGGTTTCTACCACATAGAGAGCGTGGTGATTAGTAGATAATAGCTCCTATCGTGGAAGCTGTGCATTGACAGACAGCTCGCAGTGTCGGTCCCGAGGCTTGGCGTCTTCTTCCGTCATCTATCTGCGGGTTTCCCCATTCTTAACTACACGTTGCTCACGTAAGTATTTATGTAGCTAGTCAAACACCACTTCCTTAGCTTGAACTCCTTCCTCGAGACTCCTGCAATCCTAGATAGTCACACCACGCGATACGAAACTCAATATTTCAACATGACGATCGTCCACATTGTGCTATTCGAGTGGAAGCCATCCACCTCCCACGCACAAGTCGAAGAGGTCAGGTCTGCTACCAAAATATCATCATAATATATGATTCTAATACCCAATAGGCTTGCAACCGTCTGGTATCCCTGAAGGACAATTGTCTACACCCCACCTCCAAGACACCATATATCAAGTCCGCTTCTTGTGGAAGAAACAACAGTACTGAAGGACACGCCGTAGCTACAAGTCCCTCCTAATCTCGCCAATCAAATTCCTCTAACAGTTCGCCTAGGGACCGTTTTCCCACGGATTCGTCGTAGAGTTTGAAAACACCGAGGATCGGGATTATTATGTAAGCAAGGACCCGGCGCACCTGGACTTCATCAAGTCCGTTGGGGAGATATTGCAGGGTGTGAAAGTGCTGGACTATGAACCAGGGAAGTTTTAATGCAGTTGTGAAAAGAGAGGATTACGTCGTTATGGCCCGGGAATGATCGAAGTTCTAGATTGCCGAGGTTAACGCCTAAGAATGCTGCGCCAAAGATGCTGGATTTAATCGTTATACATTGGATTAGCCAAGAGGGTATTATGATACGCTGAATGACTCTCCGCAACCGCACTCGTCCGCTGCATAATTGTTAGAGTTTCCTCGCAAAATTTTTGGCAATATCAACTTACTGATATTTGGGTTTCGGAAGATGAAGCGCTGATTCAATTTGTCTTCCAACCAGTCCATCTCACTGCCAATGATGTTTAACAATGCCTTGTTGTCTATGAGAACCTTTACACCATCCTGCTCCACCTGTTCATCTAACATTGACGGCTTGTCCACATATTCAAGATGGTACGCCAGTCCAGAGCAGCCCTTTGCCTTCGTGCCTATCCTTATGAGCTTTGGCTCTGGCTGATTCAGAAGATCCCTGAGATGTGACACAGCGGAAGGGGTAAGCTTTATGGTCGCCTTTCGTGGGCCAAAGTTGTATCTGCGTGGCCTGAGGGGTTTTCCTGCTGAGGTAGGCCGACTCGTCTGGGCTTCAGCCCCAGATACACTCATACTAGGACGATCCTCTTTTACGGTCGAACTTCGCTCCTCTAGAGGTACCTGTGGGGGCATGCTATTGTCGATCTTTGGCGCTGCTCCTGCGATTGATGTATCAGGCACTCCAAAATTTCGCGGCGGAGTTGGTTCGAATTGTAGGGTAGATGGGCGATAGGCGGTAGCGGTTTGTAGTTGTCGCTTGGATGACTGGCGATACCCTAAGGACGACGAGAAAGCTCGTAGGCACTGTGGGCATTGCCTCGGAGCAGAAGGTTGAGGAGCGAACCGGAGAAATGTAGCTGGAGACGAGCGCGCAAGCGCGCTGGCAGTACGGGACACAGGCATGATAGCTCCAAGTCCAATGACTTGAACAGAGTGGCTAGAGAGTAAAGGGGGAGGGGTGAGGATGTTGAGGAGGGTGTGAGGGCGAAAGCTGCCGATGATTCTCGTTCAAATTCGCCAAGCGCTATGTCATCAGCTCCGGAACCGCGGCACGTGCGGTGGATTACCAATTATGAAAGCACCTATTCTGATTGGACAGCAGTCGCCCAGATTTTTTCCTCATAGAAGCCGGAATAACAGTCCTGACGAATACCATAGCTTTTAATGGAGGGCATTTTGTATATCAGCTCAATTGAATGATTGACATGTATTCACAATATCTACTCGTCGTAACTCTCTCTTCCTCCGACTCGCGTCGACAGTTATCTTTTGTTTCTACTCCGGACACCTCGCCCCTCAACTGTATAAACAACCCGCCAATCTCATACGACCTCACCCCATCACCGCCTGAAACTCCCCATGCATCCAGGGTCTTAAGCCTTAAGCTCAAGCCTATCCTGCTTTCCAGAGCCCATCACGCTCAGCGGGCCAGCCTTAACCATAAGTGTCATGACCTCGTAAAGAACATCCTGGCTAGCGTCAGCATCCCTCGTTTTACTACATCGTAGATCAACCTACAGCTGCTGCCATGGTGGTGAGCTCGGCATTGGTATCATAAGCGGGTGCGACCTCGACAATGTCAGTAGCGATGAGGTTGATACCCTCAAGACCACGGATGATGGTTCGCAGCTCGCGAGTAGTCCAGCCTCCAGTCTCTGGGGTGCCGGTCGCAGGGGCAACTATAGAGCAAGATTAGCTTTGGTTATTTGAGGTTCAATAATACAGGCAGCTTACAAGCAGGGTCGAGTGTGTCAATGTCGATACTCAAGTACACAGGGTTCGTGGTACCAACCCTCTCCTTGATCTTCTTAATGATGCCGTCGGTGCCAATCTTATCAATCTCCCTGGCTTCAACAATCTGGAAGCCACAATAGCCATCATTCTCGTAGTCAGAGGGTCCCGACAGTGTCGTACGGATGCCGGCATGGATGTTGGAGTCATTGGCGAGAAGCCCTTCTTGAGATGCGTGGAAGAAGTAGGTTCCGTGGTTTATGCTGGCTTGCTCGCTGGGTGAGCCACCAAAGACCTTCGGTTTCCATGTGTCACTAAGTGAGCAATTAGCCCAGATCATCCAGATACACAGCGGAATGCTTACAGATGACTGTCGAAGTGAATAACGCTTACAGGGCCGTAGGCACTGTGATGGTTTGATCAGCCCAATTCAACACCTTTTCACGAGAAACTCACCGATTGATGGATCGCAGCAAAGGAAGTGTAATAGTGTGGTCACCTCCAAGAGTAATGAGGCGAGGCAAAGTCTTGCCTTCCTTTGAAGGACCAGGCTGATTAGCGTGGGTGGCCGGTGCTCGGCTGAGAAGGAGGTTGTGACCTTCTTCAATTTGCTGAAGTGCGTAGGCATTATCATAGCTGCACGACGAGTCAATTGTAAGTGTTCGCGGCTTAAGAACCAAGACTTACGAGGTAACAGGAATGTCGCCGCAGTCAATCACCTTGGCCCAGGAGTTGAATGGATTCGCATCCAAGGGGACATTGTAACCGCCACTAAATCCAACCCTTCGTGAGCCTTTGTGCCCACAAGGAGCCATAAGTAAGCACGGGACTTCAGCGAGTTGACATACTAGAGATTGAGACGGCGAGAACCTTGTCTAATGCCGCTTGGGCCAAAACGGGCTCCTGGGCGGTACGAAGTTCCAGTGTCGAAAGGAGCGCCTGCAAGCTTGTCAAACTGGATAGCCTTCAAAAGGTCTTTGCATACACACCAATGAATGCAATGTCGTACTTCACATCGCGGCTGGAGAGACATGGGTGGTACTTGATGCGGCCAAAGGTGGAGATGCCAGAAAAGACCGAATCTGCCTGCTCCGTTGTCAATTGATTTCTCTGAGCTGTAATCTGCGCCAGGAACTTCGAACCTGAGTTCCACCATCTCCAGGCAGTGTGTTGTACCACAATCCCTCATGGGGGCCAGACATTGGCTCTTGATCGTGGTCATGATCGCCATGGGCAGCTACAACAGCTGCAAAGCTCAAAAGAGTACTATAGAGTTTCATTTTGAAAGAGGAGAGAGGAGGATGAGGACACGAGGACACGAAGAAATGGAAAAGGGAAAAGCGGGAGTCCGCAGTAAATAATTGTGCGGAGCTCATACTCACGCGTATCTGCCTACCTCTTGACCACCCCGCGTTAGGTAAACAGCTTGGAGCTACCCTGGTCCCTTCACTCAAGCTGCAACTCCAGGCCTTGGTTGCCCTCAAATAGCTAGACTGTTACCTAACAACCACCTTATCCAGTAAAAGCGCAGAAAGATCAACCTCTGATGCATTGCAGCAACCGTTGTCGATTGATAGGAAGAAGAGTCCCTGTCGTAGCCGAATACTACGCCATGTTGAGGGATTGACCAATAGGAGCACGTATCTCGGATTTCGTAAACGCAAAATTCAGCATCTTGTTGCATGAGTAGGCACAGCCTTATCAGGACCAGGGCCCGAAAGTGGTCAACGAGCGGTCGAGGCGCTGGCCACGGATGCATGTTCGCAACTACCGTATGCATCTCTTACGTTTCGCCAACGATCCGCGGGATGTTGTAACGAAGTTTCTAATGCTTCACAACACCATTCTGGAGTTATCGGAAGTTCTTTCTCGGAGGCTACCTCCGAAATGATGGTACCAGAACGGAGTGCCATTCGACTGAGCGATTAACAGACATAGTTAAACCCTTGAAAGTCCAATTAGATAGGCGTTTGAGGCACGACAGATAAGCAAGATTCAACCCTCGGAGCTGAGTTCAGAGCATGCATCCGATGTCATAGACCGTCCAAATTGGGGCGTGGGGAAACATGAAGTATTCGTTCCTGGGGAAGTGGGAAGACGTGAGGTCCAGCTGCAGCCATGAAGACTGGGAACGCCCTAAACCTGATTTAGACAATATATAACATCGCCTGCATATATGCTCCGAGCGTCTATCTCTCTCTATTTTATAAAGACCTTTTTGTAATACTCTGGAAGTAGTCACTGGCAAGTGTCATCTGCCCTCTATCATGAAGAATTGGGCTCAATTTCCTCCGGAATACCCAATTCCGCCCTCTCATCAGCATCCATTCGATCGAATGCCTTTTTCACTTGATGCTCCCAATTACTCCAAGCTACTATCGCCCATTCAGCAAAGCCAACTAGGTATAGGGCGATGCACTGCCCAACCCATAAACCTCCCAAACCCCAGCCGTGGAACGCTAGGTAGATTCCAAGTGGCAAGGCTCCAAAGTAATAACTGATGATGTTCACGGCCGCGCCAATATGCTGCCGCCCCATCCCTCTGAGCGCTCCTCCACAGCTTCCATTCAGTCCATCCGCGATTTGGAACAAGGCGACATACGGCATGACCTCGGCGGTGAGCCTGATGACCCTCGCATCGTCGTTGAATATCTTTGCATAAAAGTCCTTCACACCCATGAGAATGGCTAAGACGAGGGCTCCAAGGATCATGCTCAAGACTGCTGCCGTGTTCGCTGCTCGTGCTGCTCCTTTCGCATTGCGTGCTCCAAGTAGGTTTCCAACCCGCGAGCTCGTGGCGACGCCGACTCCGAAAGGGATGGTGTTCATGACCTGGTCGGTTGTCATAATGACACTTTGTGCGGCAAGTGGTATCGTCCCGAGCTTTCCAGCAGCGAGGGCTACGATTTCAAATGCCCACCACTCTGTGCCCACATGTATGACTCCAAGGGCAGCCAGGCGCGCAAATGTCCACATATTCTGAAGGCATTTGCGGCTCCAGCCTCCCCAACAGTCCCAACCATCGACAAAACGGGTGTATGCGAGAAGGAGAAGGAATGATACCCAGTACGCAATTCCAGTCGCAAAGGGTGCACCGAGCAGACCCATTTTAAAAGTGTATACGAAGAGATAGTTTAGGCCGGCACTCAGCGGCGAGGTTATCAGGAGAACATAAGTTCCAGGCCTCATTATCCCTAAATTCGTTAGCTACTCATTCAAACAGCCATAAGCAATACGTACCTTGTGCTTGGAGAAATTTCTTCAACGCCTCAAAGTAGATGTATCCAATTCCACCTGGTACAAGAACACTAAGAAACCTTGCAGAATCTCTTGCAATGTATTCCTCTTGCCCCAGCGCTCTGAAGAGCGGTGCGGAGAAAACCCACATGGCTGCAATTGGTATGTAAAATATGAGGAGAACGACGAACGAGCGCTGAAGAATGACACCAAGATCATGCCGATTTTTGCTGCCAGTGAAGCTTGCCGATGCCAGAGTGTCGATGGCTGTAGTGCCACCGAGAGCAATGAGCCAGCCAGTCGCCATAGCGAACATGTACGAAAATGCAGCCGTGGCGAGTGCTTCTGGAGATAGGCGTCCAACGATCAGAACAGATATAGTCTGAAGCGAGTTTTGAAGGGCGTATGCTAGAACCACGGGGAGAGATCCTTTTAGCAGGATCCAAAACTCTTGCAGAATGAGATCGAAGCCATTGCTTTCACCCTCTTCCATCTCATAACACTCGCCAGTAGACCATTCCTCATCCCGAGATGGTGGAAGGAGAGATGTTCGCTCGTTTGGCTCGTTCGATTTGGACGGCTTCGATCTTTTGAGAAAATTGGGCACCCATGATCGGGGGCTGTTCGGACGGTTCTCCATGATGTAGTGTGGGAGCAAGCAGTGGAAAGCAGTGAAGTGACACGAAAGGCTGGGTGAGACCGCCCAAGAAAGGAGGGGCAAAATATGTCTTAGAATTCGTGAGAATTTGCTCAAGATTTATGTCATGAAGGATATGAGGCAAAGAAAGGGAAAATGCAACAGATGTGGCTATCTAGACTGCACCAGAACTGCATGCTGATAGAGTGTGGGATGACAATACAATTGACATTACACTCCCAACAGGCTCTAATCCGTGTAATCTTTGACCGACTAAACCATCCTTGAGGGTAAGTATGCGGAAGTGGGACCGATGAGGCATCGTGCATGAAGCTCCAAAGGTGATTGATGGCTGAAATCCAGTGATCTGTGTGGTTGGATGCGTACGCTGCGGTAGTCTTATCAGCATGCATTTGGCTGTTGATTGACTAAGGCTCTTCGGTAAGTATTATGCAACGGACGCCAGCTCTCGGACCGGTAGCTCCAATCATGGAATAGGGTAAGGATGCTTTGCCAGCGTTGCGGGCAGGGCCGGTGGCGCCTTCGACCGAGACCACGACTGCCAATGGTTCTTGCATCTGCCTGCGCATGGCATGTACGCCATTCACTCTGAAAAGCAATGAAGCAACTGCAAAGAGGAAACGCGTAGTGCACGGGCGGGAATAATTTAGCGATTTGAAGAGCAGGTCGAATATTTTAGCGAGTGTGCCGTCCATGCGCATCGACGGGAGCGTCCATGAACCAGAAGATGGTATCGTGGCATAAAATCTGCGAATGCATGCTGTGACGAAATTGTAGCACCGTGGTGTAGTACGCTGACCGCTCGATGGAGAGGGTGGTTCACCTGCAAAGTTCCAAGGCCATAGAGTGGGGTGTGCTTTTCTAGCCGTGTGGTTACTTTGAGCATCCGTGTGCTATGCAATTGACATTGGTGCTTCGATTAGGATGTAGTTGAGCGTGTTCTCCCTTTTGTTCTTTTGGATCGTCTGTGTAAGTTCCTTTGATGTACCCATCTACATAATTTTGAGGGGTCACGTGACGGTCGCTTCTTCGGCCAGGGTCCTTGATTCCCAACCTCCACTAAGACACGAATTCTTAAAGTTTGACGGCTTGGAAAGAAATATTTCACTGAAAATCAAGCCCCTAATCACAGTTATCTTTGAACTATCGCCTTGACTCTCCAAACAAATACACCTGGGGGGAAGGTCCAATGGGGCTAAACCTACATATTCCACCATCTTGTGAGCAATAACGTATGAAAATAATGATTCTAGAAAGATATCCCATATGACTGATGGTATTGTCTCCAAATACCAACGAACAACGAGAATTGAATATTTTGACCTCCCTAGGGGACTGATGTGACGAGCGTTGAAAAAGACCTGTGTGGCGCAAGCAACTGTGGCGCTCCCGAGGCGCGGATCTCCGCCAAGACCGGACTAACAGTTCGCCCGGCACACAAAGCGAGCAACCACGAAACCTCAAAATCACCGGCACGACGACAACCCCGATCTACTAACACCACAGGTACTGCGTCAACACCGCCAACATGCGTACCTACGACGACACCTTCAGCGGCCAGAAAATCTACCCGGGCAAGGTGCGTCCTGCGTGACCTCGCTCCCTCCCAGTGCCCGGCCCTCCGCCACATGTCGAAATTCCCGAATCGCGCAACAACGGCATGAAGTGATGGCGGAGAGGCAGCGCAACTGAGCAATTGGTGGAACAGTCGCTGATGGTATATACAGGGCAAGCTCTACGTCCGTGGTGACAGCAAGATCTTCCGATTCCAGAACGGCAAGAGCGAGTCTCTCTTCCTCCAGCGCAAGAACCCCCGTAAGATCTCCTGGACGGTTCTCTACAGGAGGCAGCACAAGAAGGGTATCTCTGAGGTTAGTCGGCCACCACTACACGTTTTCATTTTCTTGGACAAATTGTTGCTGGAGACTATGCATGATATCATGACATCAAGCCGGACTGCAGACATGTTCAGCACAAAGTCCACGAACGGAGCATATACCCAAGCTTTTGGCAATCGTACTCATGCTTCCATCCTCAACTATCCGAAAACCCGCCAGCACTCTGGAATAATAGCTAACCACAATCTCACACAGGAAATCGCCAAGAAGCGTACCCGCCGCACAGTCAAGCACCAGCGTGCCATCGTCGGCGCCTCCCTCGATGTGATCAAGGAGCGCCGCAGCATGCGCCCTGAGGCCCGCGCTGCCCAGCGTAACGCCGCCATCAAGGAAGGCAAGGAGAAGAAGGCCGCCGCCGAGTCCAAGAAGAAGGCCGAGAAGGCAAAGTCCGCCGCCCACGCCGCGAGGGGTCAGACCCAGAAGATCCAGAGCAAGCAGGGTGCCAAGGGCTCAGCACCAAAGGTGCAGGCAAGGACTAAATAAATGGGGATCTGAGGCTGAAAGCTGGATTGCATGGCGGGGTTCACTGGCGGTTTTTCGGGGTGACTCGGTGTTCTTTTGACTCTCTCTTCCGAAATACTGCGGGAAAAATATGGGATGGGGATTGACGGCATACGCTTCTTTCTGCATCGGTATGCCGGATGCCTTTCTTCGACATAGGGCCTGGCGATAGGGCAAATGCAATTTTTATGTCCTGACGATATATTCATCAAGCCTTTTGTCTGTCTCCGAGGTGGATTGCATGTCTATCTAATGCGGGCCAGCACCTACCTCTCTAAAACAATGCCACCGAATCACCCAGATGTAGTATTACTGATGAAGCGCAACAACGATCAATGATAGCCATCCCGCGAGTCTTGTTCGTTCCCAAGTGAGAGACTGACAGACAGGTTTATCGCATTCCCAACCCCGAGATGCTCTGAGATGTTTGCTGTTTGTACGTTGATCAAAAGGCCTTCCCAAATCTCACATCATCACTCTGCAGAACCAAGACCCTTCCGTATACCTAATTAAATCAATAGTCTCAAAGAATGCCGCTGCTCACACAATCTGACACCACTCATCCACGCCATCCAATGCGAAAACATCGAGCATTATTTCCGCCTTGAACCACAGCACTCGGAAACCAACACCACACCGCACATCTCATTTCACATTCCCAAAAGTAAAAAGACCCCAAGGAAGTCAAACCCACTTATTAGCTCAGCTCAAAATACAAAACTACCTGAGCCTTCAAGCTGCCTCCTCCCTTTCTACCTCTCAAAGCTCAATTTTACATGAAAGGAACATCTGCTACGTCTCAAGAGGACAAGTGCTTCGCTATCGTTAGTCTTCAGAGGAGATATCATAGTCAAACCCTAATAAGGTAGGCTATTAAACTCTCTGGAGAACCTCTAGTTCAAGAGGTGACAAAATGCGCGAAAGCACGCTTCACTCTCATAATATAAAACCACCCTGAATAATTATGCACGCCACCTGAGCGATAAAACCCCAAAAGCAACGTCCCTCTCCGTCTAGCGAGACAGTTAGATACCCAGTTCATCATGCACCTCTTATAGAATAAGGACTTATGCAACCGAGTATCCAAAACGCAGAAACACCCTGTAGTCCCTAGCCCTCGTTCAAGTTTAATGTCTCCAACCCCTACCTTAATCCAACACCTCCATCATTGCCGCCTTCTTCCTCTCATCGCCGACCAACATGTTGCGGGCGTGGCAAACATCCCCAACAGCATCAACCACCTTGCGGAAACTCGACGCAGCACCACGCGTTTGCGTGAACCGAGCTAGGCAAAGCTTAGCCCGGCGGCCGTTCTCCAAAACAACAAAGAGCTCGATGACAAAGGAGACAGGTTTGATCCTCAATTCTGTGTTGTAAAAAAAATTAGCAGGTGCCATATAGTCAAGAAGCACAACATTACGGTGGAACACCTGCTCCATGTCGAGAACCTCGACATTGAAAACATAGCCCAGACGGGACCATCCGCCAAAAACAAGCTTACTGAAGGGAGACTCGGACTTACGGTTTTGCTTGTAGATGTGGGCGTTGATCACATTAGTGTGGCGGTCAAAGGTAACATCATAGACGCCAAATCGCTGCCAGTCACGCAGAAGGCGGACGAGGTCTTGTCGAACTTTGCCGCGGCCGACTTGGAAGCACAGCGTTTCGGTGGCAGGCTTGATGTGCAAGAAGCGAGAAAGCCAGTTCATCTGAATTTCTGGAGCACACGTGTTTGGCGTGTTGTCAATATCATTTTCGGTCCCTCCATCAGAGAGAACTGAAGAGCAGCTGAAGTTTGGTACTGTACTGCATGTTAGTGCGAAATTGGATGCGGAAGAAGTGATAACAAATTGTAGAGTGTGTACTCACATCCAAACTCCATTGGCCGCTTGCCCTTGTCCTCCTTGGATTTCTTGCCGAAAAGCCCAAAGAATCCCTTGCGTGCAGTACCCTCGCTCTTAGCGGTAGTTGTTCCATTGTTACGTATAGGGAATTCACTGCCACTGCTAGCAACAGAGGTCTTTGGCGCATGATCCATGCCATTCAAAACGGTGCCTTTGTGTGGCTCTGGCTTAATACAATCATCGAGGTTATGCCATGTTTCAGGAATCTGCAACGGTACAGCAGACTGCTTCTTCTGATTTCCTTGCTCATAGTCCTTCTCTTCGAGAGTGCGACGGAACCACGACTTTTTCTTTTTGACAGTAGCGTCTTTCTTCTCCGGAACAGGAGGTGGGATGCCTTCGCTTCGACGCGCAGTAAGAAGATTATTCTTAACTTCCTGGTATGGCGTGACCGGATGATTTGCAGTTGAATGCACTCCAGGTACAGAAGATCGATCATTGGCGCTCCCAGCAGAGCTAGCTCCAGAGCCCCTCTTGTTCACATTAAGGGGAGCAATACGAGGCGCCGGCTGATCAACAAGTCGTATAGTCGTATTGTCAGTGACTGCTCGTCGTGCGTGGGGCCTGTGTGGGTCAGCATAGATTTCGTCTGTGAAGACTTTGAGCGCAAACCGGTCATCGCCATCTGCCTTGACTTCCTCGGGTATGACGTGCAAAGGAGCTGGGCGCTCGGGCGACTTGGCCGGAGCAGATGATACACGCTTCCCAAGGTTGAGTCCAGGCACCATCAAACGATCAAGGTGATCTAGGACCTCGCTAAAGTGTTCGGTATTTCCATTGTCCTCCATGAGTCGCCGGGCAATCTCGGCGCGTGTCTCCGCCAACTTCCGCTGCAGGAAAGTGGTTGGCGTCTCTTTCGGGACTGGTGGAAGTGGTCGGTGCTGGTACGCTGCTGAGGCATTCGGAGTAACAGTGGCACTACCACCTGAGTCCCTGTTCGAGAATGAAGTGGGAGGGGTATCGTACTCTGCAAAACTCTTGCTTGGCTCTGTAACGCTTGTACGGACACTAGAACCCACTGAGGAACGATTGAAAGCCTCTTCCATGACCTTCTCGAGCTCCGTGCTAACCTTTCTTGCCTCGCTCTGGATGTACTTGGTCGGACTCTCAGGCTTGGAGATTCTCAGACGGGGTATCGCTGACCCAAGAGCAGCTCGAGGAAGTGGTCGTCCCACTGGAGACTGCATAGAGTTGGCACGCATGGATTTTTTGTTCACTGCCGTGAGCTCATGTGAACGCCTCTGGGAATCCGGCGTGGATTGAGTACCACAGATCTCATTGGTGCTCTCAGTAGTTACCGACGAGCAACGGTCACGCAAGTGCGAGAAGCTGACACCCCGTCTGCCCAGACCACCGGGGCGAACAACGAGAGGGGGACTGCTAGGCCAATGTGAGCTTGTCAAAGAAGATTTGGAAATGGAACGGCGCTTTGCTGAAACAGAGCGTTGGGAAGGGCTGCTATACTTTGAAGACTCGCGTGAAGCAACAGAGCTGCGCTTGGTATTACGAAGAGCTTGAACACGCAGTGTACTCTTGGTTCGATGTCCCATGGCCGTAATTGGACGCGCTTTCCGGCTTCCACTGTTTGGCCCCCGATGGATTGTGATGTTCTGATGTACATCTGGGGACGGGACGAGAGGATCCTTGGACGCTCGGAAAGGATCATAACTGGCATCAGATGGAGGCGGCTCGTAAAAGCTGTGCTTCGAGTAGAGATGCTCATTATTCAGAATTGAGAATCCGGATTGTGATCGAGCATGTGACGGCTTGGTTGGGAGGCCTTCGATATCTTGAGGGGAAGGAGAGTTCTGGCCATTATGGTGGTGATCGCTGTTCGAGTAACCCACAGCATGATGTGTGCTAGGCACATAGTTCTCCAGCTGGTCATCGTGATACTTCTGAAGGGCCGAGTAGAAATACTTTTCTTGGTTTGCACTGAATAATTTAGCAAATGAACGCACACGCCAAGACAACAGCACGGAGAATGGCTTACTCTTTGTTTATGAGCCGCTGAATAAGGACTTCCTCCTTCTCGCTATGCCATAGAGTGCGCAGATACCTCAAGATCTCTCTGTCAATATCTGCTCGATTTAGAGTTTTCCACTCTGAAATTGATGCCAGAGGGCCAATCCAATGGTCGATGGTTGCATTTGCGCCAACAAAGTTGAGCTCCTCGCTGTATTTGCGGAGAAACGGATGGTTCCAAATCGTGTCAAGTGCAATGCGACGCTTGGGGTCTGGCACAAGAATTCTCCGTATGAGATCCTGGGCTTCCTTTGAGAGGCCATCGGGCATGATGTAGTTCGCATGAGCAATGGCATGGAACAAGTACTTGAGATCCCTGTCATCGCCCGAGTAGTTGAACGGCGGCGAGCCTGTGAGAAGAACATAGAGAATCACACCACAACTCCAAACATCAGCTTTAGCACCATCATACGACGTGGTCTTGATAACTTCTGGTGCTGCGTAGTGGGGACTGCCACATGGTGTGGTGAGTTTCTTGCCGGAGGGTTGCAGTGCGGCCATACCAAAGTCGACAAGTTTGATTTGCATATTGTCTCTATCCAACAAGATATTCTCTGGCTTGAGATCACGGTGATGAATATTGATGCGGTGGCAGTAAAGAAGCGCGGCGATAATCTGGCGGAAGATGTGGACCACATGAACTTCAGGCAGGCGCCCCTGTTCGCCAATGTAACTGAATAGCTCGCCACCTTCAACGAACTCCATGATGAGATAGCTAGCGATATGTAAGACAGGATGCAAATAGTAATAGAAGGAGTACTCACAGTTCATCGCGGTTTTCCCAAATATCATACAGACGGACAATGTTTGGGTGATCCAACAACTTCATGATGCAAATTTCGCGCTCCAGACCAAAAGGAATGACCTTGCCTCCAGGATACAACGATGGGTCGGTCTCCGCACTCTTGATCAAGTTGGCCAAGCTCATTGCCCGGACCTTCTCTGCTGTGGCCTTGGAGATAATCTTTGCAGCGCCATACTGTCCAGTCCCACTGTGCCTGACCAGCCGCACACGGGAGCAGCCACCACGGCCAATAGTGCGGCCCAACTGCCACGGCCCGATGTGGGTTTTGCGGCGGCGGCTATTGGAGCCAGTGCTGGCATTGGATATCTGTGAGTCGCGTTTGATATTGTGTTGGCGCGGCTCGTGGTCAATGACAGCAGACAGCCGCTTGTTTTCAGGTGACGTTTGGGCGTGATGCCGCACAGCGAGCGTCCCATTAGGAACCAGAGACTCGTTATGAGGGAGCGGCTGAAGGGACGGTGAGGGGTTTCTATCCTGATTGCCCTTGTGTCCCCGGCGATGGTGACGCGTGTCTTCGTTGGCACGAGACGTAGTATCAGCGAGGGCGCGTCGACGAGTTGGAGGCCGACCATAGTAGGTATGGTCCATGACGGCGTTGAATGAAGGCCTGTACCGGCGAAACCAGGTGCTCCTCGAGGCCAATGGCAGTATTAATTATTACTAAAGGTGAGTAGACGGATAGGAAACAAAATGTGCAAGAGTAAGAGATGTAGGCGCGCCCAAGAACCCGGTGTGGGCAAGAGTGGACGCGTTGGTTCGCTAAACGCCAGCAGTGCAAATCAAGTCCTGTCCATGGCCGGGCTGGCAAGGCTTGCGTGGATTGTTTTTAAGAAGACCCAAGGACGGAGAACAAGACGGCTAGCGCGAGGCGAGTTGGAGAAGTGAGCCGGTAAAAGAGGGGCGGCCCTCTTGTGTAACCGCAAAGCACTCGGGCAACCAAAACGCTAGCAGATGTATCAACACATACGGAGGGGTGGAGGCGGCGAGCAGAAGTCGTCGGCTGGAAAGTGATGCTGCAGAAGAGAGGGCAGACACGAGCACGGGCACCGCCGTCCCAAGTTTGCTTACTCGGAGGGGCAAACAGCGCAGGAGAAGGAGCACACAATACGCTCAACTCCACCACACAGAGAGGTAGCAACGATGCCTTGCAAATGAGAAAGAGTTCCTCGGTCGTGCCTCTCCAATTGCCTTGGGAAGGGTGTTGCAGCGGAATTGCAAGAAGACGCGCTAACACGGGGATATAGAACCTGTGTTTGTTGTTGTCCCCAAACAGCACAAGGAATGGGCCGGTTGGAAACCCGCAAGATGAAATATGCCAACAGATCACTAGAGAGTGAAACAAAAAGTGGAACTCTAGCCTACCATTCAGCGTGCTGTCGAGATCTGCGAGTCCGCGATTCTCCACTGCTGCGTAAAGAATGCTCAACGGGGGCCCGTGGAGAAGATGACAGAAACGCGACTGATACTATGAAGAGACATGCCAGTGCGTACGAATGCACACTGGACGAGAAGCAAGCAAGCAAGCAAGCAAGACAGAAAGAAAATGACAGTAAAGAAAACAGCGGCGGACACCCAAGCTCATGCAACTGTGCCGGCTGCACTCCGCGCGACCTACCTCGCGCCTAAAAGTGATGTTGGAAGAAGAGATGAGGAGAGAAGGTTGAAGGGATGAAGTGAGGTCAAGAAACGGTGGGGCTCTTTCCCGATTCCAAGGCTCTGCTGCATGGGCCAGGTCACGTTACCCAATTCCGCCCACAAGTGCACGCACTGTAATCTGTAGCCCAAACAAATCGCTCTCCACCACTACTGCATCTTTGCACATGCAGCCTCTCCTCCTTCCGGAACATGCTGCATCTACATCTGGAACACATTCGGGACTTCAGCAGCAGCCCCTCCCACACACCACGAGTCAGACACGGAGAGAGAATGAGGGAGGATAGTTGACTGAACATTAATCACATATGTCGGTATTCACCGTATCGTTTCACTTTTTACCCCGTGCCCTAATGCCGTACAAAGTGGCGCCCGAGCACAATTTGCCCGAATGATGAAGAGAACGAAAACAGCGCGAGAAAATGAGTAAGGAAACGACACCGCATTACACCAAAAATAAAAGATCCTCCCCTTCTCAAATCCTAGTCCCTCCTAAGTCGAGAATGATCCCTAGCTGATGAACCAATGTTAAACCGAGAAAACCCGAAACCTCGCGGCCCGCCTCCCGCAGGCAGATGCATGAGAACCATTTCCCCGAAACGAAAGAAAATAAAATACCCAAATACAGCCAACGAAGCAACGACTAAAAGGTATCCTGCTTCAGAATAAACACAAAACACAGTGACCAAGCGCGCGCCTTGACCAACAAACTCCTCCAGCTAAGACATATCCGATACTCCCAAAAGAGAATCTGATAATAAAAAAATCAAGGCGTAATAAACTCGTAACTTGGAAAAAACTTGGACAGCGAAGGTATGTCTTTCCGTAAATAATGTCCCGATGGCGAAATGGTATTTGATACAGCGAAAGCGAAATAAAGGCCGAAGTCTCTAGACCGGGAGATGCAGCGAACAGAATCATGCGTGGCTCGATATTACGGGTTTCGTATCGACAGCTTCGGCCTTGTGATCGGGGGAATGGCTTTCTCGCTTTACGTCTTCGCCCGAGTTGCTGACTTTGCCACAGCCCTTGACGAGAATGTGTCGCTACAAATAATCAGCATATTGGACTTGATTACTTCGTCAAAATGAGGTTATAACGAACCTTGAGTGCATCCTTTCGTGAAAAGCTCTTGTCGCAGTGGGTGCAAGGGAACGGCTTCACTGCCAAATGAATCCTCTTGTGGCGCTTCAAGTCATGGTTGCGGTTGAAACTCTGCGGACACTGATCGCACTTGAATGGTCGGTCATTTGCAGCTTGCTGTTGGTGGGGCGGGTGGCCTAGGAAATGAGGCATCGCCGCAGCATGTCCGCTGTTGAATCCTTGTATCATTCCTGGATGCACGCCTACCAAGGAAAGCTGGCCGTTTGGGTTCTGGACATTAGAGAATACAGGGGCACCGGGAGCGGTGTGGTAAGATGGGGGAAACGGCCTCTGGTAAGGGTGTGGTGAAGGAGCAGAGTTCGAGGGAACGGATGGAATCTGGGACTGCGTCACCGCGGGCGACATCCTGGACATCGACCCTCCAGCACTGATAGGGCTCTGCTGTGTGGGTGATGGCCCTGTTGAATAGGGGAACGAAGAGTGCTGTGGGGTTCCCGAGGGCTGGTAATTGTAAGTCGGAGTTGGTGGTTGCGGCTGCCTGAAGGGCTCCTGAGCGTGAGCTGGCGATTGCTGAGGTGCTGAGCTCGATACAGGAGTTTGTGCGCTCATCATATGATGAGGCTGCTGTTGCGCAGACATGGACGGCATATTCGATGAAGCCGAAGATGGCGGAAAAGGCGGCAGCTGTTGGTTCATTTCGTATGGTGGCGGATTCAAGCCTTCGCACGTAATCAGCAAGTCTGTTCAGGGGCTCTAAAACGGAGCAAATCACTGGCTACTAACTGCGGCTGCTGCAGTGTAGAGCATACGTACCTCCTCGGGCTTGGTTATATTGGTTTTGCTGCTGTTGCTGCCCCGCTGGATACCCGTAGTGTGTCGATCCTTGGGTTGGCGGGGAGTAGATGTAGTTCCCGTTCGAGTACGGCATGGTGGTCGAGTTGGTACTGCTGGTTGATACTCCGGATGAGGGACTTATCACATCACCTGGAATGTTGTTCGGCGGGGTTAGCAAGTTGCCCACGCTAGCAATAGACGTTGGGGCTTGCGACGATTGTGAAGCGTTGACCGTGAAGGAGGAGGCAAACTTGTTGTGCATAGGCGGGGGTGGAAGCTCAAACTGGCCCAACTGCTGAGCGTGAGGTCTCCTAGCCGCAAAGCTGGGAGGAGCACCCATTGGGTCAGGCCCAGGATGCATCGAAGCCGGATGCGCCACTGCAGCAGCCACGTTGACGGTTGTACTCCTGGTAGGTCCTAATGACCTACCAGCTTCTGACGATGGAGGGGTGGGAAGAGACTGCAGCTGTGACGCTGCAAAAGGCGGAGTTGAGAAGTGCGCGCCCGACCAATAGAGTCCACGTGAGGGCTGAGAGGGATCCACGAAGGGCAACGGCGGCTGGTAGCCCAGAGGCGTACTGTGTGAAAGAGGTGAAAGCTCCTAGTCAAGAGGGACAAAGTGCTGAAAGTTATGCAGGTCGTGGAGAGGGAGGGGCCTTGTAAAAGGTCCTTTGAGAACACAGACGCCCGACCGGACTAGATATTCTACGGTGGTGCTCCCGACCAAGTCTATCGTCACTCCAAGATGGCGAAATGGCTCCTCCGAAGCCTGTAGAGTCTGCAATCAACGGACGGTCCTCGCGATGGTACCTGCGCAGGCTCGGGGGGGCAGTGATACCGGCGGATGCACGCCTCTCCGGAAATCTTCTAGAAAGTCTCAGTCACTGCGCGCAATCAGTGGTGCTCGTCGTCGCAGGCCGAGGAAGGAGGGCGTACAGAGGAGCAAAAGTAGATACTGGTGGAACCGTGTTCACCTCCAACACTGAGTGTTCGGCAGGGCCCGATTTCCTGGTTGCGCAGACGTAGTGCTACTGAGGCGGTAGTACAGGCCTGTGAGAAAGATGGTTTTGGGTCAAGACGTTAGTCCTTTTGCTATGGCTTTTGCCAGAGTTGCCGTCCGACGGTCGAGGCGGCTGGTGATCAGGATTGGGTAATGGTCAAGAGTTTGGGTATGCTGGTCTCGAGCTGCTACAAGAGTCGAGGGTCGGCGTTTGACTTCCTTCCTAGGCAACAGGTACAGGAGTGGAGCGCGGTGTGTTGGTGTTGTGAAAGAGCTGGGATTGGTATTGGTGTTGGTACCGGAACTGCTACTGTTACTGGTACTGGTACTGGAACTGCTGGCCGTCCACGACAGGGCGAAGAAGATTGAGGGGGAAAGTAGATGGTTGTGGTAATGGTGGTGGTGGTGGCAGTGGTGGTAGTGGAAGTGTTGCACGTTTGGCGGCTATGTCCAAGCAAGACAGAGACACAACAACAACAAGAGCTGGTCAGGCTGGGTGGTGAGGATGATGAGCGGTGGTGGTGGAGATGAGGCGCGCGGACAGCGGCGATCCCTCCTTGTTAAGCTCAGTGCCTGGGCGCCCTAGAGCAGCGATGGCGGAGGAAGGCTGGAACCAGGTGGGCTTAAGGCTTTGTCGCCGTGAGCGGGTGGAGAGGTGGAGAGTGGTGGCCGTCAGGTATATGTACGGTAGGCTAGGGAGTCAGGGTAGGGGTTCGCGTGGCTGTCTAGCGCGCCAGAGCTCCAGGAGGCTTCACGGCCATCAAGGGCCTCAACCAGGCGATAGGGTTCGTCCGAGCGTTCTGGGAGGGGGATCTGGCCTGGATCGGGGATGGGAGATGAGGACGGGCACAAGAGACGCTCAGGTGGGCGCGGGCGGTAGCGCTATTCACCGTGTGCACTTTGACACAATAAGGCAAAGCTGGCGAGGCGGCAGAAGCAACGCGAAATAAACCACACCGTTCAGGTTCAGGTCGGTTTAGAGAGCGCGACCGAGCGAGCGAGCCAGCAGGCGGGCATGGATATGGATGATGGGGCCGCAGACACCGCAGGCCACAATGCGTTGCCGGGATGCATCCAAGCATCCACACACACTCTCTTGATCTCTTGTCACTCTCTACTGGCACTTTCGTTGACTCTCACAGGACACAGGACACAGGACACACAGGACACAGGCCACTGGCCATCATTCACTAAACCTCCCAGCGCCCACACTAGCCCGCCCACACTCCCTGTCGCCTGGCCCTCTGCTCGGAGTCGCTGGCGTTGCGGGACGGCTTGGACTTGGACCAGCACAGTGGAGGAGCTGCTGGTGCTGTCGCTTGCGCCCGGGAGAACGAGATGGAGCGAGGACTGGGCCCATCTGATTCCCTCCAGCAACACACCCCAATATTCGAATCGAGCACGGATCCGGGTGCTGGCAGGTCCCGTCTGTTGCTCTTATTGTCGCTATTGCTGTTGCTCAGTCCGCTCATATACCCACTGTTTGCTCACTCATCCTCATCGTCGTCATCATTCCCATCACTATCATCGTACTCTTTGCCTGCCCGCAGCAAAGGGACCCAACTCACTCACCCTGCTATTACTTACTACTGCTCGACCATGCGGCTCCTCCTGACCCAGGCTCGCGGCACGACAAGAGACAACCCACCGCGAGCGCCTTTTGTTTTTCCAAGTACCAAGGGTGAGGAGCCCGCTGCAGCAGCCCAAGCCCAGAGGCCCCATCCCTAGCCATACATACCATACCTAGCCATACTCAGCCATACCCATGCTTCCAGGATGCGTCGGGACTGGCGCCAACAAGCCCACGCCCACTGGCCCTGCACGGACACGGTCTGGCCCCATGCGAGCCGTCCTGCGAGACAAAGCGCACCGCTCAAAGACGCGACCGCCCTCCCTCAGGCTCGCCGTCCTGACCCAAACCACCAATCCGCGACGCGAGCCGCGCTGATCGTTGTGAAAACCGCTGCCGCTGGGAACTCTGAAGGGGGTGAGGTTTGAGGTCTCAAGGTTCAGGGGGGTTCCCGACGGGGGAGCGCGCGGTCGCAGCACCAGCAGCTTTCATCACGCCGACCATGCTGCCTGCAGGCCGCTACAAATGTCGAGCGTCAAACGCTGCGCTGGGAGAAGCATCAGAGACAGCGGACCAGACCACAGGACAGCTGGAAGAGGAACATCCCTGCGATCAGTGCTTCGGCGACCATTCCCTACGCAAGACCGTGCTTCTCGCTCTCTTGCTCTCACACCCTGGTCTCGCCCACTAGCCGTCTACTGGTAAGTACAATGTTAGCTGATGACAGGGAGCTCGTTCAGGTCGCCGGGGCCTGCGCTAGCCGAGTACGAGTAGTATTGCGAGCACATGATTGAGTGATGTGCTCGGCGCTTCAGCGGGAGGGGCTGGCTCGTCTGCCAGAACGAAACTGTCCCAAGCAGAGAGTCGTCTCCGGTGTGCCAGAGAGCTAGAAAGCGTAGCCGGACGTCCATCGATCGACATGGTCCGGGTCTCTTGTTGATTGCCCTCATCTGGGGAACAAGAGGGTCCCAATTTGCGGTAGAATCAACGAAGCTCTCGTCCTGGCAAGCAGCTCGCTGGCCCCATGCGCTGCTAGTATTGGTAAGTACTCGCCGTACACCGTACACGGTACAGCACTGAGCGAAATGCAATCATTAATCGAGTCGAGGATTTTTCCTTGTCTGGGGCAATCTAAATTTAGGCGGACCGAGATAATATTGGCCTGCGGCACGTGTCTGGCCCAAGTAGGGGTTTGGTGTAAGCAGCTGGTGATGCTCTCAGTCTTCATCTCTCTGGCACAGGCTTGGGCCGGTACACGGCGTCGCGCAGGATTCCCAGGTTGGCAGATCTCCACGTGGAGCGCTGTGTGCATTTCTTTTTAAATTGTCGGCCATTTTGTGTAAGCCTGCGATGCGATGCAAGGTGGTTGGGTTGTGCGCCCATGGAAGGCATCTCGATTAGGAGGCTCGCAGAGTATGCCTGGGGCCGCGAGCAAGCGCGGGTTTTCTTTTGTCCACTACGTAAGTTCTGTCCATGCCGAACAAAGCGATATGGACAGTCGTCGGTTGGGGCCGGTTGGCTGGCACAGAACGTCTGGCTCTGGCTGGTTCTGAATGGGCACGAGGCGCCTGCTGGCTTTTCAATGACGAAGAACCACGCTTGGACGCCAGGCTGCTTTTTGGAGCACTTGGCGCACCAGGTGGTAGGTACCAATTACATTCATTCAGGGCCAGATATGTATTCGCCAGCCAGCGCCCATTCCCGATGGAATGGTAGCCGAACAGGCAAGCAAGCGCTCGCAAAAAGCCAAAAAGCCCGAAAAACCAAAAGCCAAAAGCCAAACGCCCAAAAAAGAAAAAAGAAAAACAAGCCAGACGCCAAACGCCAAACGCCAAACGCCAGAACCCCAGGCCCGCCAGACCAGTCTCCTCTGAATACTCAAGTACTCAAGTACTCAAGTACCGGTACTGTATATACACACATGTATGTACTGCGCTCTCCTGGGTGGACAAGGACATGGATCGAGAGTGCGAGGACAAGGGAACCAGGCCGTGGGCTGCGCTGGCGAGTTTCCCGCCGCGAGATCGAGGTGTGGATACTGAATGATTCGTCTTGGTCAGTCGGCGCACTGGGGGAGCTTGATGCCGCCGATGCCACAGCTGCCACATATCTCACAGGCTGACGATGCCAGATGCGAGATGCCAGATGCCCCCCATCCCGCTCGTCTGGAGAGCGAGCGTCGTGGAGATTGGGCCCGCACCTTGCCAAATGCAGCGGCCGGCAGAGCCAAGGTACGATCATGTACTCTAGCCGCAGCTGCGCTCGTCATGATTCGAAGCGGCAGCGAGAGTGGGCGCTGTGGGCGCGATGGGCGTGATGGGAGTGCTGGGCTTTCTCGCTTTGCGCGCAGTGCCTGTCCCCAAATCCATCCGCCATCCGCCATCCGCCCATCCCCAGGCCCTTATCCCTCCTGCTCCCCTCATCCCCGTCCCCGTCTCGGGATCCGGTACGGCGTTCGCAACGTGGGACAGCCCCGGCGGGTGTCTTCTCCCTGGCACGGTGGCAGAATGGCAGAGTGGCAGCGTGGAGAGACAGGCGCCTGGGACTATTGACGTCTGCGGAGCAACACCCTTCCCAAGACGAGCACTCTTGTCACAGACACACGGTACAAAGCCGACACCCTCTGCTCCTTCATCTCGCGCAACTGTTTTGTCACGCCGCAAAGACAATTCCAATTCGAGAGCTTCGTGTAATCCTGGCGGGCGCTGGCCAATGGCTGGAGAGCCTTAGCGAGTTGTCAACCAGAGTCCATGGCTCATGGCTCCGCTAGGCTCTAGCAGCAGTTTTGCGCGTGAGAGAATTGGCCGGCGAGTTTTTTTCACCTTGATACATGCACAGGCGAGCAGCAGGCCAGAGTTGCGTGAAATTGGGACATGCGTATTAAAGAGCGACTGGTAATTTTGACAGCTTCTGTACTACGGCCTTTTGCATTGTCATTGCTGCCGTGTGCCGTCAGTCTGTCGAGTCTTTTGCTCGCTTGCTCACTTGCTCACTTGCTCGGGCGGCCCAGAAACGAGCAAAGCAAGCATCGCACATCACATCCATCATCCATACTGTGCAACACGCAGCCGGGATGCGCTGCACTGCTCCAGCTTCATCCCTGCGCATAGCTGGTCCTTTTAATTAACCTTGCGACAGGAGCATCCTCTCTGCCGGATTTCGCAATTGTCGACCTCCCCTAGCTTATTTCGACCTCTCTATTGCACACGCACACATGGATGGACATGGCCGCGCTCCCACCAGACAGGACACCGTCCCCGTCCACCCAGGCCTGGCAAGCCCCAAAGCCCAAAGGCCTCACATCACAGGCATCACAGGCCTCACAGGCCTCACAGCGGCAAGCCAGCGAGGGGAGGTGCGCCTTATCCGTACGTACCCCGCCATTGGCAAATCCCCGGCTCGCTGCCTCTCCTACGTACAGTAGCTGCATCCACAGCTCGAGACCCCCTCGCTGCATCAGTCATCCACTGCCAAATTCATCATTCTGGTCATGGATTGATAATGCCAGACCTCCCTTTGTTTACTTTTTCTCCTCTCCCACAACCTCCTCCCTAATTACTGACTTCTCCCTTGCACACCGTATCTCTCTCCTCCTCCCGCGCTCCCTAGCTTGCCCTTGTCCCACCTAGCCTATCTGGATTCTATCCCCCCCCAGTCCCCGTGCTTCTTTTCTCTCAAGTGTCGGTGCCGGGCTCGTTCGGAGCGCCCGTCAGCCCGCTCCCACCACCCCCATCCCCATTCTCTCTCCCCAGCGAACCTTGGGCCCCTGTCACACTGCGGCCTGCACAACTTAATTTTGACACGGATCACTTTACCTACCCACTCTCTTGCCTCCCCCAATTTGGCTCTGCTCATGCTCAAGCCTGTTCAAGCCTGTTCAAGCCTACTCAAGCCCGGTCCACCACACTGGGACCAGACCTCATGAGCCTCCCGTTGTCGGCAGGAGGCGGCCACGTTGTGAGCCTCCGCCATAGCGAGGGGGGGTCGCCGTGGGCGGAAAGGCTTTATTCTCCCTCCCATGCCGGCACACTAACCACCGCATCCTCACGACAATCATTTCGATCAACTTGCCCTCTCTCCGCCACTTAGATCCTCTCCGCCGAGCCAGTCGTTCGCGCTGGCTGCTCTCCGACCCGCGGGAAACTTTCTCTGCCCGCCCGCGTCCTTTCATTATGCGGGACTGAACAAACAGGTCACGGCAGAACTCTACCTGCACCACGAGTAAGTGTACTGTAAGTGAAATTGACTCTCAATGCACCCCACGGTCCTGAACATGCGACTTTTATCTCGGATGGCCGCTTCTCCTGCGTGATGCAGCCCGCGAAAGGGATGTTCCGCGCCTGTCGGTCAAATCAATACTTGTGCTCAATTCTAGGGCCGCCAGGGGTGGCTGCCTCGCCAAACCCTGCTCCATGTGCTGAAAAGCGACTCTTGTGCATCACAGGCCTGCCGGGGTCCGCTCTATCGCTTTCGTTTTCTGGCCGGTCAACAAATGATTTGCCTGTGGAATCAAAAGCCGTCGCCGATTTTTCTAATTCGGTCCTGTCTTCGTTTTCGTCACCAGAGGCCTGGAAGAGGAAAGGCACTGACACCCTTGTTCCATATTGCTCCGCCCGCAGGAAATGGCCTGTGAAATTTGGCCTGGCCAGCATGTCCGCCTAGGCGTTGAGCGGAAACTTTACCCAAGTGCTTCTTTTGCTTCTTATATCAAAGTAACCACACAAACAGCTAGCAGCTAGCAAAATAGACCTATAGTAGTAGTCACTAGACTGTCGTGCCCCTTACCCATCTCCCCTTCTGTTACCAAAGTATTCTCCGTACGCGTCAACAAGCAGAAACTTTCGGTCTGCGGTTGCCGTACCTGCATCCGCTAGAGAGACGCTCAATTTGAGTGACAAAGCGCAAGGCTCTGGGGCAGACGCCAAAATCTAAAACTCCACTTTCTGGAGATCCCGTTGATCAATTTCGGGCGCGTCGTTCATTGCCTGAACAAGAATTCGCCAGTTATCGTGCCCGCTAGGCTCCACGCCATCAAAGCCGTTCCGGAACTGGCCTGGATCGTGCAGACCCGGGGCTCAGGATGAACACAGGGAAGACCTAGTCTTCAAGATTGTTTTTACTTATGTGCCCCACGAAAGAGCTACACACTATGTATTTGGGGTCCTTTTCAGCTATCGCCAAGCCGCAGGGCGCCCTCAACAGTCACGCTCAAAGTCAAAATCGTCCTGGTCTTGTGCTCATCCACGGTCTTCTGCTTTGGACTTTACGTGTGCGCGCTTCGCCTGCTCATCAAACGGGTTCCGAATGGACCACTGCATGTCGGGGCTCCTCCTGAGGTGCTCACGCCAGCGCTATCGACTATGGATGTAGTGGGAGTCATCCCTATTCGCCATTTAGCATGCAAAGACTGTTCGATGACCTCTCTGCGAATAGGGACCGGACCAATCCAATCGCCATCGGTCACCTCATTTCGTATTATCATCGCTGGTGCGTTTTCGTCACGCGAAACTCGGCCAATCGCGATAATCACAAGTGACTGATTGTGGACAGCAAACTGGAATATTGTTTGGCATCAACTCAAACTGCCAACTGGAATGTGCCTTGTCTGAGGGCAGGCACCACACCTTTACATTCCCCTTTGCGGGATATCTTACACTGAATGTCTGGCAGCACACTGCCCCTAGCCGTGCTGGATGATACCCTGCCAGCAACATGTGTACCGAGGATGGCGAAAAGCTTCTCCTCCACAGCAAGCGACACAAACCTGTTGATACTTCTCGACCGCGTCTATACGCCCTTCTACTGCTGACCGCATTTACGAACAAGAATTCTAGCCATTTGGGCATCGCATTTGCCGCGCATTTGCCTCATGCTACTGCTGCAGGGTTGCCCAAATGGAGCATCTGAATCCCATCTCATATGCTATTTGCTTTTTCGATATTCTCGGACTCTCTTGACACACATTCCTGACTTTATCGGTTGGGGTTCATTTCCCATGTCGTCCTCGTAAATCGGTTCAGCTCATCACATTTGACGAAACTTTAGCAAAACTAGTGACGGATTAGGAAGTCAGTCACACAAGCGCTAGCCGAGCCTCTACTATATCGCCTTTATCAAAGCGGTAAATAGCCTACAGTACTAGTCCCTTTGCCCGAATGTTCCGCGTCTGGGAATGCCTCTCGTACCTATTTTACCACTAATATGTAGAGATACAGCTGTCTATGGCTAAGATAGAGAAAGCAGACCCAGGAACCCGTCTCCAACACGGCAACTTATTGCTTACTGCGGCTTACGGTCCACGTGCATCCCTGGCCTACATACAAAACACATCAACAGCAGACTTGCACACAGCAAGCCCGTCTGACATAATCCCAAACCGAGGTCTCATGCGCGTGATTGGGGGTCTTTTGCCCAGCTTAGGCTCGTGTAGTCGTGGGTTGCTTGTACTGCGGTCCGAGATCATCACGACAGAAAATCCGATGTGTCTGACCTAAGCCATTCGGAAAAGAAATTGAATGAATAATCCAACAAGGCGACGATCAAGGGCGAGCCTTGTCAAAGCGACCGCGACGGCATAGAAGAGAGTTTAAGACCAGGTAAGTTTCCCTTTGAAAAACCCATGCCTTGTCTAGTAGTCATGTAGCCATGTAGCTAATTCTGGATCACATTCTCAGTCATGGGAGCGAAAATGCCCCTCTGGGAAGGCGATTGTGATTTGCCGGGTTTCTTCGCCGCCCGGCAGTCCCGCGAGTGGGAGGGAGGACCAGAACACACACACCAGAAATTGCAAATTCATGGAGTCCTTCCTTCACCTCTCCCTCATGCTGACTCTGCCTCCAGGTCCTGCAGTAGTGGAACGCCATTCATCGGGCTCATCCCATCGCACATCTATTAGGCGAGTTTGCAAGGTATGCCCTATAGATCTGCCCTGCAACATTTCCTACGTTCGATTACGACGCAGTGTCAATACTCCAGCCTGACTATAGTTCCCGCTTTTTCGCGCGCTCAGGCAGGGTCTACTCCCATCGGTATATGCTCAGCTTACCGTTCAGCCAGGCAGGCAATGCCTTTGCATACGCGCCTAGAGGCCAGGTGTTGGGTGCGGGCATTTCAAGCAAATGGCCGTTTAGTAGAGTCAAGAATGCCTGAGTAAGCCTTACGCTCGCCGATGGGTCTTCATGCAACTCATTACAACAAACAGTGGGCTTCCTCTACTGGTTGGTGCTTTGCTACGGTAGCACCGCTCGCAATGGGACAAGTAACCACATCACATACATCATAGGCACGTCTAGCGCTGAGGCAATTTTGTACAAAGAAAGGCAGATTTCTGTTCGCGACCAATATGATGTGCTGGTGTAGCAGGCAGAGCCTCGTTGCATCGCTGGCTCATGGCTCCGTACGAGAGACCAGCGCTTATGGAAGCGCCGTGTCGCGTGGCATACTTTATCGATCAGATGCGCAAGGCTGAGCCCTCTGACAGACCTTTTCTGCATGTTTTTGACGCAGGATTGGGGCGAGGGTTTTGGCGCATCGCTGTAGGATTTGCAGAGATCTGGTAGGTACTACATGCCAGCGCAGCGATGGTTGCTTATTGGGTGATATGAGCTTGCCCATCCATCTATGGCGGAGTTTGCCAGATGGATTTTCTTCGTCGCGGTATTCGTGGTATTTGGAGCAGGAGCGCTTCCTTGGGGCAATGATAGTATAGAGTGTGTGTGTGAAGAGAGCGTGTGATAGGTGAACTTAATCCTTCCTTCGGACGTTGAGGAAGGGGGAGGCTTGCTGGCTAGCCGGACTGCCAAATAGCAGGCCAGTAAGTCCTCTAGACGATAACAGCCCCCTCCTTCCCCACATCCTGCAGTTCGCAAATAGTACACTCTGCGTATCTACGAGCATTTGGACCCATTCCATTCCGCGAGGCTCACTGCGCTGCGCTGCGTGTAGACACTTTTTGTTTGGGTGGTGGTGGTGGTATGTGTGTTTGCCTTTCTTTTTGGGGGGGGAATGGAGACGTGAATGTGAGGAATCCTGTTGAGGCAACTACCACGAAGACTTCTCCATATAGAAGGAAGGAAATGGGCGCCCCATACATCCAAAGAATGAATCTATGTGTCAAAAAAAAACAAGAAAATTACATAGCACGTTATTTTGAGTGTTGGTTTTGTCTCTTCTCCTCTCGTGTAGACTATGTTCCAGGGACTGAGGCAAATGGGAAATGGCTTCTCTTCTCTAACTGGCGAGATGGTATGTATTGTGTTTTCTCCCTTTCCCTTTCCATCTTCCCCTTCGTACAGTGTCTCCTGATTAGATACGCACATGATAAAGGTCCGGCTGGGGCCCCCGCCCCCCTTTTTTGGACCCGATTCCGCGATGGAAACTTCGGTTTGATTGAAGTAGGCGTGTTTTTGCGCAGTGTTTTGTGGTAGGAAGGGGGAGCGGGACGTGAATCGGAGATGGAGATGTAGGTGTTTACGCTGGATTTTGTTCGTCGCGTGGAGTGGAATTTGTGTGAGATTTGTTGTGTATATGGAGTGGATGGGGGTGGTACAGATGTTATTTTTGTGTTTTGTGAGAGAGAGAGAGAGAGAGAGAGAGATTGCTGGCTTGTGGAGGTAAGTACTTGTGCTCAGATTTGGAATGTTTTATTTGTTTTGGTTCCTCTGCTTGTAATTTTTTTTTCTTCCTTTCGTTGTGTTTGTAGAAGGGTAAGTTGTATATACTTATGGCAGATGGTTTTTTTTTTAGGGTTGGGTTAGGAAGGGTAGAGTAATTAACAACATGATATATATGTTGTTTCTTTCTTTCTTTCTTCTTCTTTTTTAGTTTAGGATGTGTAGATATGTCGAGGATGTGTGGTATTTCGCTGTGTGTTTTTGTTTGGGAGCGTGATTTTGGTGCCTTGAATGTCATTGTATGCCTTATATAGTTTTTCACTTATAAAACTGCATTTTCCTTTGTATATCGTGCATATTCTAGGACTAGGGTGATTGAACAGCTCACTTGTTGATTATTTCTTTAGGGTTTGTGGCGAGAATGGTGATGTAATCGCCTTACAGTAACATTGATCATTGATATTTCTTTTCTTCTTTTCATTTTTTTGGGTAATTATTGTAGTATGTCTGTGTACTTGCATCTTAGAACATGCATATACAAATTTGTCATTTAGTCCATACGTATTGGCAATCTTTCGTGTCTCCTCATGCTTCTTTTCGTCAAGAAATAACCTTCCACAGCCATCAAATGCGCAAATAGCGACTTTTGATGCCCCAGTAGTCTCCAATCTGGCCGCCAGTCACACAATGCACTATTCAGGCATATGCTTGCAAGTACTCAGCAAGTCGCAAAAACTCGGGGCAGCAGTGCAGAATAGAAACGGAATCCAAGCATTCGTGATCATGTGCACATATCGATAATAGCCAAGCAAGTCTAGTTTCTTTTCTCCCGAGGAAGCATACTAGCGTTTGTATAAGAAGGTGAAACAGTTGGTCTAGTCGCAGTTATTGCGGAGATGCTTGGCGGATATTTGCAAGGAGAGTACCAGAGTGCATGCAAGCAGGTTTCAATACACAGGTTATCCATGACCCTTCATCCCTGCTCAACTTTCGTCTAAAGAGAACTAGAACCAGGTTTTCTTGGGCAACATGTCTCATATAATTCGTGTGATGTCCCAGTAATATTGACAGTATCGTTGACCAAAGACACCTCGAATCGACTTAGTCCCCAAATATGATACTGCCGGTCTCTTTTCCTCTGCTAGCCGGATACGCTATGTGAGGACAAGATCTGTGTCCGCTATGTTGATGTGCATACAAGTGCTAGCTGAGGATGTGCAACATGGTGTTTCATGATTTTTTGTTCCCCAAGTCCTGAGAGTATACTAGCATGTTGGGTACTACTCCATTTGCTCAGATCATACTCGCACCTTCGAGTGCTACATGGTGTACCTTGATTCGCACAAGAGCTGTACGTATGGTATTTGGAATATAAATTGTAGCCGGACAGAATAATCGAAACGGCTTTGTATCACAAACACTATAACAAGAAAACGCGCGCTGTGAAAAGAGCAAACTGGTTCACAGCGTGGGAGATAACTCATGAGCTCAACCTTCAGAATGATAAAGCCCATTAATTTCATGATCCCAATAGGAGGGTGGCAATGGTCAAGATCCAGAGCCATGGCAGACAAGTGCCACTGTCTCACCTACTCGCAGAAAATCAAGTGGCAATGAGCAAGCACAACGGAACATCGATAAGTTGCAGCATTTATCCCAGAAGCAAATAAACTGCAGAATAATTGGTGCAGGTGCGGGAATTTTGATCTCAGACATCCATAATTCGTCGCCTGCATCATGCAAGTGGTGCCAAGAGTGGGGTTGTCTTTGACTGCTGTTGGTAAAGCGGGCTTTCCCAGTTACCCGGTTACGAAAATCGTTCAAGTGCGTGTGTCCGTAGATGGGAAGAGGTGCATATGCGTTGGTACGAGTGCTGGCAGTATACTGCCGAGCAACACGATCAACTTACGACGAAGCGGCAGCGAAAAGAGCACAGATATTCCAAACCGACTCACTGTTGTCTTATTCAAGTTTTGATACTCATTTGGGAACATGTTTGCGTTTGTTTGGTTTGAAGGCAAGAGAAAGGGGGATTACTAAGCAAAATCACCTCGATTGATCAACGTGGTACACGGTCAATCAAGAGGAAAAGTGAGGCCCAAACCTTGATATTGAATTGTATGCTCAAGCAAACCAAGCAAAGACCATGTAGCCGCCCATGTCATCCTGGTATGCCCAATCATCCTCACACAGAAGCACAGGCAGCCTCTCAAACACTGCCCATCAATATCGGACAGGGCCCCTCTTCCAGTCCAGCGTCCCTACCCCTTCCTCGGATCCCACTTTGTGCCAATTCTCAACGTCAGTACGACACACATCCACTCTCCTGGGGCCGCATCTCCAAAGCTAGCGTCTCCGAACTGAGACACCAATCGGAGGGGCCGGTTACCACTGTCGTACAGGAGTGAACGAGCATGTGGAACAGGTCATCAAGACGGCGCTGTGAAGGCAATGCCGGTGGATGTCCTTGTGGGACTTGATCTCTTGTGGAGCCAGAGCACAAGATCGGGTTGGTTGAGCGGACAGAGACACCGATCGAGAGGGCGAAAGCGGTGGAACATGCGTAGAGGGACGGAGGGGTTTGCTAGACAAGTGTTGCGCAATGGAGTGGAGAGACGAACCGATAGATTAAGGCGTGACACGAGATCTGGCTCGGTGCTGTTGTTTATAGCTGTGAGATGATGGTGCAAAGCACCTGATGCTTTGCACTTTTGGCGGTTAGTATTGACCCGGACTTATTTTGATTAGGATGAAACGGCGAGACTCTTTCTGGATATTCCACTGTCCAGTCTCCGTAAAGATCGGCCGTGGGACGAAACTACTGGATTCACCATATGGTTATACAATTATACAATAACAAGTTGTATTCTATCTTCGTCATGAAGATGATGAGAGCTCGTGCTTCGGTTCTCGGAGGAAATCCGGCGCCATATCCGGAGATGTCTGCAATGCAGCCAAGCGAACCACTCTTACGACAGGCCTACCACCGCTATCCATTCGTAAACGACCACGGTAGCCAAAATCTTACTATCTTCAGGCTGATGCTGGCCTTGACTGTAATCCAGAAAACTGTCAGTTTCCGGCGCAAAGACGATTGATCGTTGTATATTTATTTGGGCACTTTCTCCAAAGCTGCAGCAGGCAACAACTAAGGTTCTCATCAACTTCTTTAAATTTACCCCACCCAAGATTTTCAACCTCACACGTCGAATCATGAACAGCCATCACATCGCAGTGAACCAGCCGGAATTTGCGCCTTTGTTCGCGCCGTTTGACCCTACGAATTGTCAGACATACTCGGGCATCTGCCACTGCGGCACTGTCCAATACACGGTTACCCTCTCTCCGCCTCTGCTAGACCAGAAAGTCGTGTCGTGTAACTGCTCCATTTGCACTCGCAACGGCTATTTGCTTGTATATCCTCTGCGCTCATCGCTGCAAGTAAAAAGGGGTGAAGATAGCCTGAGGAGTTATAGCTTTGGGAGAAAGAGGAACATGCACATGTTTTGTAGCCGGTGCGGGTCTGCCGTGTGGTTCGATCCTAGAATGGCGGAATTTGGAGAGAGTCCGGATATTATGGGAGTCAATGTGAGCAATACCCAGTAATCTATCAAACAGAGCTGACATGTAGTAGGTGAGGATGTTGAAAGATGTAAAATTTGATACTTTACAGATTGTGAATGTGGATGGTTGGAATGAGTGGGAATTTATCGACTCTGATCACCTACAATAATTTGTCAAATGACCTAAACTGTATCAAGAAGGCCATGGCAGGGGGACATCTCAATTAAATTTTACGGAGCTATGTATGTTAAAGTAGTGAGGTGTGGAGTTGAAGAGGATCAAACGTTGGATGCATGTATACGTGCCAAGACATCTCCACTTGCCTCGGCGCTTCTATAGCTTGAACTACCACCACCAACCATCTCTGCTCTACACTCTTACCCTCCGTCTCCCTCCGCCGGGCAAGGCGCACCTGCCCATCATGTTTCGGTCACATATTAGGCAGCGCGCTCGCCAATTCGAGTTGACGGCTATCCGAAAGGCCTCGAATCGCAAACATATTACGCACCTCCTCGCCTCCCGCCAGATGCTCCACTCCCGCTTCCGATGGTCCTATGCCTGGTATACCTGCGTTCTCCTTGCTGGCGTAGGTGCTGGATCTCTAGCAGCGCAATTCGCCGCTCCTCCGACGCTTCCAGTCCGTGGCACTCGCGATGAAGATCTGGTCCTGGATGCATTGAGCTCCGACATTGATAAGCTCGAAATCGTGCAATCCATGAGGTCCAAAGGATACAATCTACACTCGGATACCGCCCTAAGTGTCGTGGGAAAAGGTCACAAGGGCTGGGTGGAGCTTGAGGGCAAGCCCCATGCAGATGTGCTGGGTGGTGCTGCAGGCTTGGGTGTTCAGCGCGTTTTCTGGAACGCAGAGACGAGAGAGATGGTGTGCGTGATTTGGATAGGCGGCGGATTGGCTGGCTGGCCGGGAGTCGCACATGGCGGGGCAATATCTTCAATGTTTGAAGATGCTATGACAAGGATGGTCGCGGGGCCCGACACTCCCATAGGTACGCTCTCACAGCCCCGGCTCTGGGAAGAGCAATTGCTAACAAGGTCTCAACAGATGCAGCACCTCGCCCGCTAACTATGAGTGTAACATACGCAAAGCCAACCCAGGTCCTCGGTTTCTACGTCATGCGGCTACACTTTACAAAACCCAAGCTCCCTCAAATTGCTCCAACCCCTTCCCCCGAATCGGAGCCTACAAAGTCTTGGTTAGCATGGCTCCCGTCATGGAAGGACCTCACGAAGAAGTCCGGGCCGACAGGAAGCGCTGAGATTGTAGGAACATTGGAGACCGTGAAAGGAGACTTGTGTGTTAAGGTCAAGGGTACGTTCCCGGTGTGAGGAATTGTTGATTGGATGAACAAGCATGAAATTATTATACCCCTAGAGGAAGATGAACAAGTAAGATAGTGAGAAGATCGAGGATGCAATTGGATAACCCACACCTGGTATACAAATATGAAGACGATTTGGGACGATCTTGTCAAAATATACCAGTTCATCATGGCATACACAGTCAAGCCACCCTGGAAATCTTCGACCTGCTTATTCCTTAGCCCGACCTCGTGATCTTTAAATCAAAGGTCGCTGCACTGTCCGGGTTTACATGGATGGCTTCTGCTACGTCAGGCATGGATGTCACTTGCAGATTGGACATGATTTCAATCATTAAACCCAGTTAATTCAAATGTGGGGTATCTAATACAATGCGGACGTTGTGATTACAAACGCTTCCACCGCTCTCCATAGGCCCCCCAGCAGAAAACTCATGACTCGTCATCCTCCCTGTGGTATCGTACAAAGGAAAAAAGGTCAGAAAGGGAAGGACTGGTCTTGGAAAATAACCCCACGTCGACCCTCGCAGCTCTAGTCTATTCGCCTCCGGACTAGACACCAAGCTCCCGCCTCATGCGCCATCCTAACGAAGAAGTGTTAACATGGCAGCTCACAAGACGGGAGCCTCTTAGATTCTACTCGTGTGATGCGTTCTGGTGGTTCGCACTCCACGACGACGGCCGCCACGGCCGCAGGTGATGCAGGAGATGATGATGCCGAAGAGGGAGACGATGGCGTTGATGATGGCCTTGAGACCGGTGGCGATGGCGTTGACGATGGCCATGATGCAGTTGCCGATCGTTCGGAAGATGGCTTGCACCTGGGGGGAGTGTTAGTATTGCGGGGGAGAGAGGATGGAGCGGGGGAGACATACGCAAGATACTACGGCACCCATGTTGGCTGAAGGTTGTTGTTGTTGTGTATTCGGTGTTTGTTTGAGGTGTCAAGGATGAGGACGGATTGGTGGATGTTTGAGAAGTAGTAGTTGTAGCTGTGATTTGATTGTGGTTGTTCTGAGGTATGTGATACAAGCCAGAGGGAGAGCGCCGCGCACCTCACTTATAAGACAAACGATGGTGTGGACCTTCACCCGTTCGTTAAGCCTGACGTCATGCTCGTAATATTTGTGTTGCTCCCACACACAACTCCACACACAACTCCACACACTACACCTACACACCCTCGCTGCACACTCCACGCACTCTGATTTCACTGTCCACTTCATCAATTACAGTTTGATTGGCTTCCCGTGCATGGCGCTCATCTTACTCCACGTGTGACCGCCTAAATTGGCCGCAAACGCTCTTCGGCTGCAAAACCTGCTCTTCTTCTGACGTCTCGAGCCCGCCCCGAAACAGCAATGAGCTGCACTTGATTTCCGGTTCAAGCAAGCTTCTTCTTCGCCATCCATGTCGCTTTTGTCATGCGCCACATGCTTGTTTTGCGGCCCTGTCGTCATTGCTAGTAGTTTGAGCTTTAGCATCCTCAGCACGGCAATGATGGGCGCTCAACTGTGGCTGGAAGCTGCTAGAAAGCACCACTCGACTGCTCTCCTGCAATCGCGATGCACCAAAGGCGTCGATATCGACGTCGTCTGAGAAAAGCCCAGACAGATTCCCCTAACAAGGTATTCCGGCACGGGTCAGCCTGCAACGCTCCTTCATTCCCGCCAACGGTTGGTCGTTGCAGCAACTCATTTGTACGCGATTGTCGCATCGATGCACCCTCCGTGCCCAACCGTTGACTTGCCCACTCACACCTGTGCCATTTTTCCTATCAGTCTCCGGATCTGCTCCTAACTCCAATTCCAATTCCAATCTCTGGTGTGCTCATCATACTGCTTCCGCTTCCGCTTCTCGGCGCTTGCGTACCCCTCTCGATCCTCTGTCTGGCCTGACTGTCATCGAAGTCGCCGAAATGGATCATTTTACCGTGACGTAGCTTTCCCATCAGCCGCGTCTTGTCCCCCAAATTTCCAGAGACTCGGAAGCGGGATGCATGCAAAAGAGAGGCCTGTGCGGGTGACGCCACCAGCGCAAGACGGAAAGGAAGTCCGCTCCCTTGACAAGGGCTGGTTTTGAGCAAAAAACAGGGCACGGTGAACAGGCAACTGTGGAATGTCGTTCGTGGTGAAATCAGCAAAGTGCAAAACCCCGTGTTGTCATCATCGACAAATTTCCATGGCAATTGTGAATCCTGTTTGCCCCGGACATGGCTATGTTTCGTGTCAGCCAGGATACCGGAGAAACGCGGATTGCTACACAGTTTGGAGTTGGTGTTGCTAATTCGGAGCCGCGGAGGATTCTACGATGATGTATGTGGTGTTGATTAAGGTGAGCTGGGTGTGGCTTACTAGCTTGGGTAATGTCTGGTACCCTGGACACTGCAGGGACTATGGGGCGAGCCAGACTTTGCACAGGCTTTTTAAGCGCATGCAGCGCATGCTCACGCGGTGTGTTTCTATGCACGTGATTTTACCATTGAAAAAGTAAAGTTTGAAGTCACAACAGGGAGGAGCATGTAGCGGTGAGACTGCGTGTTGAGAGGGAAATATACCCGAATCTGAATTTGTAGCTAGGTAGTACTTGTCTGAACATCCAGTTCTACGTATGGTATTCTTATCGACTCAGGTTTGGCGAGGTCCTATGCGATACAACAAGAATTTCATGCTGCGTTGACGTACTATGGCAATAGAGATCAAATCCCTATCCCGCCGTCTTAGCCGCAAGCTTATTCGCAGCTTGAATCAGCAGCATGAGTGGGTGCACAGTCGCGGCGCCCCAGAAGAAAGAGCGTATGCCAGCCATGTTTGGCGAGTCGATTTTCAGATAGGCGATTAGGTGGGCCATTCGGAGGGTGAGGTATGTTGCCGAGTAGTAGTTCATGGTCCCTGATATTGGGTTGAGTGGGTTAGTTTGATCTTTGCCGTTTCTCTTTTAAGAGCGAGATCTTAGGTAGATACTTCGCGCTGGACCAAAAATAAATAGAGAGGAAGAAAACAACTACAAAATTAAGAAGAAAAATTAATAAAGAAATCAATACTCACAAGCACCAATCCCAACCCAATTCCCCACCACCACAGCACCCACCCAAAACGCCGCACTCTCAAACGCATTCGCATGCGCCGCCTCCGCGCGCTCAAACGCAGCGAATGCACGCGGCGAAAGCCCCCGTTTGTACTTTGCGTGCGCTTCGGCGCTGCGGGGGCTCACGTTGTGCAGTTTGACGTTTGCGCTAGAGAGGATGTTGAGCTGGGGGTGGTCAGGTAATCTCATCTCATAGAAACAGAGTACAAGGAACGCGGATATAAGGAAAGAAGGGATTTCGTACAGCGTAGAAGCGGGGGAGGAAGGCGAGGAGCCAGTACATGGGGATGCTGTAGAGGGAGTAATTTGTTGTCATTTTCTATTAATGGAGGTGGCTGTTCTGTAGGTGATGTGGCTCGCGAGAAACAAAGGGAGCGAAATAAGAAATGAGAATGGATTCAGCACGAGTTCTTGTACTCGGAACCTGGTATAAATGCTCATGGGCGGCCTAAAATCCTTGCATGGGGCCAATCAGTTCACTTGCTTCCCGAGATTTTCTGATCGACCTCATATGCACCGCCTTCCAGTGTCAGCCTCGATAATGCAGTCGAGCAGGTCTATATGATTATATCAGCGAAGGAGCGCACAAAATTTGAATTGAATACCACTGACTATACATCGCCATTACCGCAAGTGGAATTACTACTTTCATCCCCAATTCACAAGGCCGAGATCCAAGGATCCAGACAGCGTTACCAGGATACACTCGTCATCTCCATTACATTTATGCTCATAGTATGTAATACCAAATATCCATGTCCTTAGCATCTATCCATACACCATCTATCCAAATAAAGCCAAAAACGTACCCAAGTCTATGCATATATCTGTCTAGTCCAACATTGTGTGATGAGCGTAACAAAAAGAAAGGAATGAAGATGGCTCAACTGAGCCACGCGTGTGAAATAGGAAGACCGGATTCATGCGGAATACAAAGTATTCTAAGTAGAGTTTGATGGCGAATGAAATAAATGCCAAAATACGCCTCCAAGAGCGCCATGCCCGACCCTCGGCTTTGCGTAAATGGAGACCTTTTTAGCTGCTTCTCATATTCATTACTTCGTAAGACTTGCAAGAGCTGCTAGCTGAGGAATAGCCTTCGTTTATTACTACTATTCAGGAGCTGGATAGGCCCTGGTATCTCTTGTTGAATATGAATTGGTGTTATCTTTGAAGATGCTTGTTCGAGAAGACGAGGATAGTCCACCTTCGCCGATAAAGCCTCGCGCATGCGTCCATGGACTCGCGGAATTCGCGCTCACCCTGCTCCTTGGTCGAGCTGACATGGCCCCGACCTCATTTGGATGCGGTATTGGTGTTGCCGGCCACCCCGCACTGTGGGGACTCGACTGAGCGACTATCTCAAGGCTCTCCACAAACCGAGTGTTGAACTGAGACACGGGCCGGCTGGCAGGTCGATCAGGGCTTTCTGCCGTGTAGTACATGGAGCTGTCCCTAGTCCGTCGTCGTTGCGACCGCTGAAGTTCACTAAAACTGTTTGTGCTCCAACTGGAACGATGAACACGTGCACCGCGAGGCAGATTCGTCTGAGAGGTTTGTGAATGTAGACTAGCGGCTCCACTAAGACGTGAGGACGCCTCGTCCCTCTTAGATGGAAAAGATGACCGAGATGTTGAAGCGTCGGAATAAATCTCCTTCATGAACTCGGCATCTTCGTCCTCGACCTTGGCTATCCTCTTGACTCCCTTTACATTGAAGTAGGGGCGCCGTGGAACCTCAAGCTCCGGATCCGACAGGATTACAGGCGGTCGGGGAATATCCTTTTCTCTGAAGTCCATGTGATCAAAGTATCTGATACGCATAGGATTCCAGCACTTTGGCTTTATTGCTTCGCGGTTCTGGAGCACTGACATGTAGCTCGAGATGGCCCCCGCTACGATGGCAATCATGACAACAATGGTCAAGAGCCCCTGGATGACGATAATTACGATGCCAATGGCAGTTGCCGGAATGCGAGGGAGGTTAAATCGGGTATCGAATGCTGCGGAAAGCGCAACCGTTACAATCTTGCTGAATCCCAGAACGTACACCACGATGATATTGAGACGCTGGCCCTCAAAAGGACGAAGCATGATGAGACCGATGAATGTTACAAACTCCACAACGAGCAGTCCGAAAACCTGCGCCATCGGTGAACCCGAACCCCCAGCGAGAAAACAAGCGCGGATGAACTCGTATACAAGCCAGACCGCGAAGAACCACCAACGCGTCCTGCGAAAGCGGGAGGCGAGCCATCCAAATTTTTTCATGTAATCTTCATCGTAGTGGATCGACTTTTCGTCCGACGCCGCGCTGACCCTCCACCACGGGATTGAGCCCATGTACGCCTTGTCCTCTGACCAGGGATGGCTGCTCTGCCGAGAACAGCTAAACCAGGGAATGATTTTCAGTATCGTCTTCCTTTCAAAATTGAGGCGGTCCGGCTCCGATACATAATCCCCATGTCGGATCCGATAAAAACATGCATAGCCTGCAAGCCCGCCAACAAGCACTAGCATGGTAAGGAAGACCACGCTTGCAATACCAATTGGACCAGCGGCGTCGTGATAAGAGAACTGGAAAAGTGTGAGAAACATCATCGCGAAGAATCCAATGAAGAGAGTCCGAAGGACTGCAGTGGCAGTGTATCCAAGATAATGCGTCCTGAAAAAGAGCAGGCGGTCGCTCTTGATTCTCTCGGTCCTACTCAGCGCTTCCAAGGCGATCTTCAAGGCAATGATAGATGCTGCCACTGCAACTACAAGAACTAGGAACCATATGAAGCCAGTCATGAAGGCATTGGATGCAGGAATGTTCTCCTGACCTATAGTCCCGGCGAAGCCAGAAAAGTTGCCTGGTAAAGGTAGACCTGGTTGGACAGCTTGACCATAGTAAGAGAAGCCATCGGAGGAGTCAGCTAGCCGTCTCTTTTCCAGAATTTCTTCCACGCGGCGAGCGAGTGGGTTGTCCTCGCTTCGTCTTACAAGCTCCGGGATGTCAATTCCGTCGAGAAATAACTCCCGTTTATATATTTTGCGAATGTCGTATCCACCGCCAATTCCTGGGTTATCGTCTCCGGTTCCGGAAGCGCCAACCTGGGAAGTGTTTCCTTTGTTGGAGCCTACAAAGCTGCTGATGCTGTTCTGCATGGATTTTGTGTATATCATGCCTCCTGCCCAAGCATAATTACTCCAAAACGCAACCAGCACACTCGGCCAATTTACGGAAATCGCGCCGCTGAAGAAAATGTGCTGCCATGCAGCGAAAACCACTAGAACCGAAAGCGAGTGTGCGTAATGCTTGCGCATGACCGCGATATTATCTCCATAGATGGCTGTCGCGAACGATGAGATGAGAGCCACGAAAGTGAGGATGCCCAGGATTGAGCCCACGGCGGCCGGTTGGTGGAATGAGCTACCATTCGTAATCACTGCCGCGAAACAGCCAATCTGTGACTCTGTCGCGTTGGAAAAGATTCTCAGAATTGCCTCGCCCTCAAAGTCCGGAATGGAGAAGGCCAGGTCGGGGATGCCAGCAATATCATTTTGGTTGAGGGGAATCACACCTTGCGCTTCAATTGGGGTCTGCTCCTGTATCGGGCAAGCACTGTTAACTGTTAGCAGCGCTCCAATTCTGGATTCAGGGCTCATACCTCCAGATATTGGCATTGCACGGGTTGAACGTCAGATCAAAACGACTTGTTCCGTAGGCATACACTCCAATGTACACTGCCACCAGTCAGCCTGCTCTTAGTTCTTTGGGCTGTAGTCCTTACTCATGATTGATTCGTTTTTTAGGGAAGAATCTCCACCTAGGTGAAACACGACCGTCATGTTGTCCTTGTAGAAGGCCGCATCGAAGCGCGTGACATTGATGGGGCTATCGCTCATGCAGTCTCCATAGTTTCCAGTAAACAGCGATGGTTTGCGATTGTCCTTGACGAGGAACTCTTGTCCATTGATCGTGGCCGGCACATACTGGATATCTGCTAAAACAGTGCTGACGAACAGCAGAAATACGAGGAAGCGGGCAACGAACCCATCTCGAAAATGTGAATTGAACATGGCGGGCCACTTTGTCTCCCCACGCTGTAGGTCCGTTTCCGATTGTTGTCACAGAGAAGGTTCAGTGACCTGCGTCCAGGCCTAAAAGTCAGAGGATTCCAGGATCCCACGACAGTGCTCAGAGTTGTGCTGGACTGGTATCCTTTTTGAAAGGTGGAACCGGAGCCCAAATACAAGGGAAGAAAGGTAGTCAGGTAGAAAGAGACACTACTTTAGTGGTTGCAAGAGGGCAATTCAATCTGATAGTTGGCGTTTGCAGCCTCAATGAGGATTTGTGACGCAAGGTAAAAAGCACATTATTTATGTTGAGCGCGCGGCAGGTGGCATGAGCGCCGGGTAGGGAGCATACAGCTTGGAAGAGCGAGGACGACCGGATATGTATGGACATGTTAGGTTGCACTGGCCCGTAGTGGATGGTGAAGAGCAATGGAGCCAATGCACCCCCGTCTTTCTAGTGGATTGCACTAGTGGGATGCTATTCTCCACGGCAAAACGTCCGCCGCCGCGCTGCTAAGGACTAGAGTCTCCATTTTGTCAATCCAGTGCAGGGACATCTATAATTACTTTACAGGTGTGTGGATTAGCTATGGTGCGTCTTTTACATGCTGTAGTTTTAACCCTACAACAGGCGCTGTGTACTTTCTTTCAACTTTGCTCTTGTTTGGCAGTAGGAAGAATAGAGCGTCCATGTCAAGCAATTAGCAAGATGAATTCGAAGCTGGAGAAGGAGCACCATAATGCAGGTCCCTCTTTCTCAATTGACAATTCGTCCTCTAAGGAATGCGCGCGTTCGTCGTGACACGAACACCTTGAGACACTGGCCTGCCGCCCAGCTATTAGCCAACCAGCCTCAAGCCTGGGGCAGCGCTTCGACATTACTAACGCGCTTTAGTACGACCTGCTTATGGGTAGCCTACCAACAGAAATAGATTCCAAAGCTTGCTTCTTTGCATATTGAGCTGTTCTTTGAAATCCCAACACGATGTTTCAGCTGCAGTGTCCCACGCTGGGACCGCTAGGATTGGGTTTTTCAAGTTGGAAATTGGCAAGAAAAATTACTGTTTGCAGTAGATTGTGAGGGTATCGGATGTTTGAGAGTGTGATAATGTACCCAAAATCCTGGTATGAAGCTGTGTAGTTGCGTTACCAAATCCGGTCGTCTCCTTTATAGGATCTACCCCATGGTATGGAGCATATTGACGCGGCCGGAACCTTGATCCGCGATGAATGACGAAAACTTGCATTCTGCTTTCGAACGTCCAATTCATAAAATCTTGTTAGCGTGGTCTCGAA
Source organism: Acrocalymma vagum (assembly GCA_028476805.1). Lineage (NCBI taxonomy): Eukaryota > Fungi > Ascomycota > Dothideomycetes > Pleosporales > Acrocalymmaceae > Acrocalymma > Acrocalymma vagum. The sequence goes on from JAQGEP010000047.1 coordinate 194,084, forward strand.
GTCTTCTGTATGCAAAATGGATACCCACGTGGTCTCCACGATCTGTGCCATCACGCAAGAGGTGCGTGAATTTCAACGATATAGGACGACTGAGCTGTCGCTTGAATAAGCTGGACCTGATGTCCAGAGTTCACAAGGCCGTACGATGACCATCGCTTTGCAAATTTGATTTTGTGATAGCCATTTCATCATTATAAGGGTATTCATACAACCATCGCGAAGCTGAGAAGCAGATCCTCTATTTTTCCCATGCCCTTAGAACCATTTTCATTCCCTGCAAAGTCCGTCTCCCTTGAATGTGCGTCGAAGAACCCGGCTTACTAAAGCTGCTGCTTGAGGATTGCAACCTGCTCGAGCACTGCGCTCTTGCTTGTCCCTCCCGTCGCATTCTTCAGCTCGACTGCCCGCTCGTAGTCAAGACACTCGACGACGTCATCACCCAACCTTGAATCAATGCCCTTTAGCTGCTCGAGGCTGAGCTTGTCCATTGGGATGCCCTCATTCTCAGCCAAAGCAACTACACGGCCAGAAATGTGGTGGCCCTCACGGAATGGCACGCCCTTTCTGACCAAGTAGTCAGCGAACTCAGTAGCAAGCATCTCAGGGGCGAGCGCTGCATGCATCTTCTCCGGGTTGATAGTGAGAGTGGAGAGGACGCCAGTGGCAATTTGAATAGAGTCTCCGACTGTCTTGATGTGATCAATTAGAGGCTCTACAGACTCTTGGAGATCTTTGTTGTAGGTCGTGGGAAGGCCCTTGATTGTGCAGTACAATCCGGCCATGTGTCCGAATGCACGTCCAGACTTTCCGCGGATCAACTCTAAAGAGTCTGCATTCTTCTTCTGCGGCATAAGACTGGACCCAGTCGAGTAGGCATCCGCGAGCCTCACAAATCCAAACTCCAGGCTGGAATATATGATCAAATCTTCAGCCCACCTGGACATTTTGAGCATAAAGCTTGAACCCCATTGGAGAGTCTCGAAGACAAAATCACGGTCGCCAACAGCATTCAGCGAGTTAGTCAAGAGGCCCTCAAAACCAAGTTCCTTGGCCATGGCCTCCCTGTCGATGTTGAAAGGGTTACCAGCGAGAGCACCGCAGCCAAGCGGGGATCGATTCACACGCTTGATGACTTCACGCAGGCGCTCAAGCTCCATGGAAAATGCCGTGGCGTGGGAAAGGACCCAATGCGACCAGCGAACTGGCTGTGCCTTTTGCAGATGTGTGTATCCAGGCATCTAGAAATGTTATTATTCGCCTCGATTGGTCCCAACCTAGAAGGCAACCTACCAGCACATCAATCTCTGCCTCTGCTCTCTGCACACTGGTCTTAATCAAGAGCTGTAGGTAGCCCTCCAATGTCTGCAGCTGATCCCTCAGCCACAGACGCATATCAGTTGCAACCTGTTCGTTTCGGCTCCTGCCAGTGTGCAATTTGCCCCCAATCTCTTTGCCAATAATTTCACTGAGCCTACGCTCGTTGGCAGTATGGATATCCTCGTCATTTGCCTTGACTTCAAAGGTGTTGGATGCCCACTCTTCCTTGACTTGGGCCAAACCCTTCTCAATCGCAGCGAATTCGTCCGCGGTCAGGATGCCATTGTTGAAATTGGCACGAGCAAAAGCAACCGAGCCAGCGATATCCTGTGCATAGAAGAGGCGGTCGTACGGCAGCGAAGCGTTGTATTGTTCCATGACGGGGTCGAGGCCCTCTACAATGCAGTTAGAAAAGCAATTCGAACAATGGCACGCGATAATGCCAATTGGGTCATTGACAATCACTTACGTGTAAAGCGACCTCCCCAGAGCATGTTTTCCGCAACTTTCTTTCCTGAAGCCATGGTGTCTGGTGGTTGTTGAGACGACGGCGAATTGAGAGTATGATGTTATGACTGTTGCGAACCAAAATTTGGAGAAACCTCCGTATCGGCGACCGGGGTCTGTGAGTGGTTGGTGTGGAGAGCGCTAAGCCTATCTGGGAGTAGCACTTGATTGTCGTTCATCTGTTTCCTTTATCAGAATGCTCACCTCCATCTTGTGGGTTGTCGAATATCTTCAAACCATGCTTGGGGTAACATTTTACGTGAAAATCATTCGAGTTCATCGCCAAGTCCTCATACCCTCTTTGTCAAAGCCCAGGAGCTAACTCATGAGCAACACCCTTTTCCTCTATTATGGAGTTTCCACGTGGTCTTACTCAATAATATTGAATCTATTCAACCATTACTTTTTTTTTTGATTATGTCTGGGAAGCGAAAAAATAATCTACGATGGTAGGCCACATATCATTGGACTCGATTTGCTTCTTCGGCTCAAACTTTCCATGCTCGCGAGATGCATGTCTTAACTCAAACTAATCCATACACATTGCGTGTAGGTATTTCAGCCTTGTTGGAATTGCCCTGTGGGGGCCAGTAAATGAGACAGGACGTACTTAAATCTTCACTCGGCTAGTATACTGCAAGCCACCAATTCTATGGAACTCTTCTGCTGCCCAACTCTCAGCCTTGGGCTTGCTTTCAGATTGCACGACAAAAGACTGACTCTTGCACACGAAAACTGTTGCTTTCTCTTTTCACCATCCACTTATCAAAATCTTCCATGTCCACCTCGAGCTCACACCCCTTTGATGCCGACGATTACTAAACAGAGTTGTCTTGACAAGAGATATCAAACAACATGTCCTCCAGCAGCGTTACCCTACGTCCCGCGACTCAAAAATCAAATTCTGTAGAGGTCCAACAGGTGGGTGGGGAGATACATGGCCACATACTGGCCAGCGGTCTTGAGCTCCAACTCACTGTTACGCCGTCAAACATTGCTCCATCAATCGTCAAAGAGGCTCTCTTGAAGCATTTCTCGCATAACCACAAAGACATGCACAAGATAAAGATTCAAGGTGACCGCCAAATATACAATGATTTCTTGGTAATCGCGGAGAGGTCTTCAGAACAGCGGTTCCTGGACGAACTTGATGGGCGCCTTACCACCCAAAAATTGCGCCTTATCGTTCCGGACGGTCCTCGTTTTGGGAAGAATGTGGCAGAGGACTTGGTTAGCGAAAGAACTCGATTGTATAGCGAAAAGTACGGAAAATTGAAAATTTATATTGAAAAAGCGGAGAAAGTCTTAGTCCCGCAAACGACAAGTCGAAAGTTTCACAATCTTCGATCAGATCCGTTCACCAATCAAGATAGTAGACTCCAAGACGGAACGATTGGTTCTCTGATCAAAGTGTCACTTGGAAATTTTGACGAGAACGATTACTTCGAATCTGCATGGTCCTACGAAGAAACCGAAGAATACAATTCGTTCAGCTATTTTGGAGATAATCGGCCTGCCAAGTTCCGAGTTTGCCTTGGACAAGTGTTCGACGAGGGGGCACAAACATGGGAGTGGATGGATCTTCTTGAGTCGAACATTCAAGGTGTCATCTTCGGTACCAACCGTCGGAAAGGCATTCCAAACTATAAGTGCGCATACTTCGTCATCGACAAGGCCCCACAGTTTTATCAGCGAAAGGTCTCCAGCGACGGACTCGGGTCTGTCATATCTCGTGTCTCAGGCCCTTCAGGCATGGAGCGAGGCGCAAATGAGAACGTGCCCTGGAAGATCCAGTTCTCCCGTGTCATCAGAGTCGAGTATGGAAGACATCAATATTTTAACGAGAACACGTACTACGCTCGACTAAGTCCTCAGCAACGCCAAACAATGTGCATTATGCGATGTTCTATCATCTTTCCATCTCATCGCGAACCGTCTGATTTGTCTAATACAATTCAGAAAAATTTTACTGACATTAAGAATATTTCTGCTGAATCGGGTTTCTGTAGCTGCCAGATTGGGCTGATGAGCCTTTTCCTCAACGACAATATCCTTGCAAGTTCGGATGAATCGACAGAGGTAATCGCGAGCATGAGAAAGAAGCGCCTCGAAACAACATGCGTCCCATATTGTGTCTTGTGTGAGAAAGTTCATAGATTTGCGCAGACAATAGGCAAGAGCCAGCATCGGTCGCTTCATCGGTTTTGGGATAATGCTGATTCAAGGTCCCCAGACCGGCTGCTAGCGAGGGCATCTTACACTGGGTCACTCAAGAGCGCCTTTGATTCTGTTGTAAGAATTGACGGCATTGGAGGGACCCCTGATAGAGACCCCGCAGCTCCCAGGATATTCGAAGCGCTCATTCATCCTTCTCATGTCGAAATTCATGGCCCTGTCGATCCGCCAGTCAATTCAGTATTCGAGCAATACCATAGACGTATCGATTCGTTCATTCGGGTCAAGTTTATGGACAATGATACGGACACCCTGAAGCCTGAAACAAATGTAAGTCTACGGGGGCTTATTGCTAATCGCGTGGTCCCAATTTTGGAGGGAAAAATACAGGTGCTTGGAATGATTGGAGAGCAATACAATTTCTTGGGTTATACACTGAGTAGCCTCAAGAAAAGAAAAGGGGTCTGGTTTTTCCGAAGTTCAGATAAAGCACCTGCAAATGCCAAGTGCATAAGAGATTCTATTGGAGATTGGAGTCATCGTACCGAGACAAACAGCAAACTTGCCAACGATCCAGCCAAATGGGGTGCTAGAACATCCTTGGCTTTTACTTCATCGATTCCAGTTGCTACTCTGTCCCGTAATCAGTGGAACGTTCTAAAAGATGTAGGGAATAAGGAGTACCCCAACACAGATGGCTGTGGCGTAATCACTCAGTCACTTTGCGACGGCATCAACGATCAGCTCGCTGCCTTTGGATTCCCTGTAAGTTGAAAATTTACTCTCGACAATCGTTTTGATGTGTTGTTAGCCCTGCAATGAGATCCGTCTACAAAATAATTCTAACACACACTTGCAGAGATCGCAGGCATTCCAAATCCGATTTGGAGGTTTCAAAGGCGTTGTCTACGCCGGACCCGACTCCTTCTTCGACGGAGAGGATGCTAATTGCCTGATGCTTCTACGAGATTCGCAACACAAGTTCATAACAAACAGCGATGATTCGGAGATGACCTTGAGAGTGGCATCCACGATTGGAGACTGCCAACAGAGTCTTTTCATGAATTCCGCACTCAAGGCCTTCGAAGACGCCGGAGCCAGCGTCAAAACAATTGAGCGGATTTTTGCGGATACGTACGAGCATCTTCGCCTTATGACACCTGCTGGTGTTCGCCATCTTCAGCAAATCTGCAGAGTCTCGACCGCGCCGAATAGTAAGCCAAGCACACGAACAGCCTTTCTCAGCCTCGCGGCTCAGCTACTCGAATCGAATGTTCCTCCTCGTGATTATGCGTGCAGCTTTCTGTGGGAATATTTGTTTGGGCTGGCCAAAAGTGCTAAGAATAAAGACCAATTCCAAATTCCGATTCCTGAATCTTACTGTCTTCTCGGCCTCACAGACGACTTTGATATACTTGGAGGATGGAATTGGGTTTATGTGCGGGCTGGAGGAAAGACCATCACGGGAAGGGTGCTGATCTATCGGGATCCAGTGCTTCATATAGGCGATATTCAGTGGGCCTACGCAATTAGTGATAGTGATGCAAGAAGGCGAATGGAAGAGCAAGGATATCATGACATTGATGAAAGATTCCGATACCTACACCGGATAGACAATGCCATCTTCTTCTCTCAACAGTGGGAGGAAAAAAAGCCACCGCTTCCCAACAGGCTTTCTGGCGGGGACTTGGATGGCGACCGATTTGAGGTGTTGACAGACAAATGTGGCTTCTGGGATGAATCGACATACCGAACATTCCCACCTCCATTGTACGACGACAACGATGTCCAATCATCGATGAAAAAGCGCCAGGCCCATGGCAACTTTGATATCGGAGATCTAGCCAGATTCCTGGGGGACTACATGGAAAATGACTGTTTTGGAGACCTTCAAAATCTGCTTATGAGTATCGCAGACCAACGTCCCGATGGTATGCGAGATCCTCAGGTTCAATATCTTGCTCCCTGGCTCTCCAAGGCTGTCGATTACCCGAAGAGTGGCAAAGGTGTTGATCTCATGAACGACGTGGTCCAGAACCCTGTCTATCAACATGCTGTAGAAACAAAGCCCACGTTCTTGCGCTCTTCTGACCAAGAAGGGCTGTACGACTTCAAAGGCGAGTACTACAGGTCTGAAAAGCTACTCGGAAGACTACACGAGCATATTAAAGCCAAAAGGCCTGCTTTGAATCCACCTGCACCAATTGAGATTCATGCTGGCCTACGTTCTACGATCCAGCGCAGCTGGAACTGGCATTCGAGTTTCGGAAGACATTCACAGTTCTTGCAGGAAGAAGCAAAGGAATACTCTCAAAAGCTTGAGCAAAGTTACCCCTTGCTATCAGAAATCGATATTTTACTCGAAGGACAGCAGGAAGATTTTCTTCACGAGTTCTTGGATCGATTGGTGCTCAAGGTTTTAGATGTTCTCTTTGAATCTCACTTTGAGCCGGTGGACGTGAGCATACTTGGCACGCAAGTCCGCCCAGATTCCCTTGAAACGGATAGATACTTCACTATGAAGGACCACAGGACGGCATCGACTCTCCAAGATGCGGTGCGTATCTACCGGCTATATCTTGCTCAATTTTGGTAAGTAGATTTTAGGACGTATTGAAGTCATTTGGCTGATAAACCGTAGTGAGGAGGCACTTGCAGAAACAGAAATTGGTCGCACACGACACAAGGGCTATCCATTCTTGTGTTTGTACGCACTTTATTGCAGAGAAGCACCCATTGTGCATGTTGGGCTGCCACCTGGTAGGCATGAACAGGATGGCGTGGATGTACAAGTTTATTGCGCCCGTCTTCATCCAAAGGCCTTTCAGACTGCATGAGGTCGCATTGTTATGTATTCCTCGACAGAGATTAACTAGAGTCTTTTTTGCTTATAATTAGTAATTCAATTCCTATTGAATTGAATATAGATTCTACTGGTCCCTTGCCTCTGAACGTTACCAATGTGTTGAATACTAGGAAATGCCTGCTATTCGAAACTCATACATATTTAACCACCGTTTTCCTTCCAACGACACCCGATCAACGAAAACGAGGCTACATGCTACTGCGCCAAAAACCTGAAAACGTAAGAACAGTGGAGACGCATGAGCACCTTGCAGCAGTGTTCGCGTACAAAACCCACTGGGTTCTTCGTGGACCCGCTTTCCCGCCAGACTTTACCTCATGCAGAGACCTGTACTTTTAGAGAGCGCATGGGCAACAGCGAACAGGAAAATTCTCCTCAACATACATGCCCATGTAGACGCTCATTGACGATTTTGATACGATTAATGCTCTGCTACGGCAAGCGGACAGGGTCCCTGCATCGACCGTACAGCTACTGATATTCCTTCTGCAGTCATTGCTCGCCTCACAAGGTATCCACCAATGGGCGAACGCCTGCGTTTAGCTGGTTCATTTGGAGTACGTTCCTCTCTGTGAGGAGCAGCACATGTCTGACCCTCACCGGATATAGCCAGCTTTCCAACGACAGCTTTGGCTGTAATTATGTTGTGCATCCGTAGATCAATGAATAAACCGCGTCTCCAACCCCACGCACTGGTGACCTGGAGGTGTGGGAGCTAACCAAATAGCACCGAAAATGCACCGCGGACCCGCAATCGACATGGTAAAAGCTGACAGGGCTTGCAATGCGATTCTGGGTTGCGATGCGTTCGAAACTTGTATTCGTAGACGCAGTTGCTGTTCCTTGAATGTATGTGTTGCTCTGGAAAGAAAGAAAGAAAGAGAGAAAGAGAGAAAGAAGGTGCATTGCTGCTTAGAGTATTCGAATGGTAGATTTTAGAAATCGAATCACAAACCGGGAGACAAAAGACTTGTGTGGTATGTAATAGGAGGAAATGCTCTGAATCCATGGTCAGACGAAGGTTTACAGCCTACCAATCAACATCGGATAGTGCACTTCGCTCCACGCAAGAGATCGGTATGGTCCTTTTCTTCAAACTCGGATTCAAGGCTCACACCAAAAGCGTGGGTATACGCATAAGAAAGTCCCATGATCGAGCAAGTTCAGGTGATGGTCGGGGTATCCGAAATGCGAGAAAGTCGATGAAAGGAACGCCAGTGCCTGATTCAGCCAGCCAAGATTTAGGCCCTCGTGTTCTAGAGACGTGCTCTTCGTCTTTCATCACACTCGTCTCCCCTTAGTCATCTTTCTCAGCAAGACTTGCGTATACCGGTGCGTCATATTCCACAGACTGTTGTTGTGGTTGGTGCTGGGACTTTGAAGTCGGCTCCGAGTGCACATCGGTGATAACCAATTCTCCGCCGCTCCGACGGACATGTTCGCACAGCACCGCCCCGGCAAAGTCATCCTTCTCCTAGGCAACCACAAAGTGTTGCGCCTCACACCGAAATTGAGACAATCGGTTCCGACAAGTTGTGTCCGTCTTTCCTTTCGGAAACCGCGGCAAGCCAAAAGATAGGCCCGCACAGACCACAGTCGCGGCGCGGGAGCTTCTCCTAACACCGATAGAGGCCAACGCGGGGCAATGTTCATGCATGACAGCACAAACACAATGAAACCAGGACCGTTTGAGGGTAGCGCCTTTGATGAGCTGATGTGTGCGTGCAGATGAGGGGATTGTATATAGGTTGGCGGCGGGCGGCAACAGTGGCGCCGTCTCCATACTGCTCTACTTTGCTCTCCCTACAAATACTAAGCCTTTTGACATTGTGCTTGCTTACAATTTCTGGGTGTTACTCAACTTGAATTGACCTGGTCTGGGCCCGTTTATTTGTGATCGCAAAGTTGCCTCGAGGAAAAACTTTATAAGAAACACCGGATCCCCTGCCCGATTATCCTCGACCAAAGACAATCAAAATGTCGACAACCCGTATCACAATCCATGATTTATTGCGCATAACCTACACCTACGAGGCGATGGCGTGGGAGGAAGAAGCACGAAGTCGATCTAGTTCAGTCTGTTCAGTACGTTTCTATTTGTGGATTATTCAGTGTGGTAGATACTTACGCTTGGCAGACTCCTGACAGCTGTGCCTCCATGTCGCCACCAACACCTATATCAAAAAGTTTTGACTTTGCCACTCTGGAAACCGACTTTACGAACGCGTACAAGGGACGAAAGTGATGAACGTCAAAGATCGTAACTTGTGTTCTCTTGAAAAGGTTTATTATCCATGGACCAGGAAAAGTCGGCCATTATTCGCCAACTCCACTCAGACTCATCATCCAAGGGCTTAGAGCCTGCCCACGCTGGGGCTGATTTATTACAATTAGCATTTCATTCCTACTTAATCATAATAAGAGGAGGAAGCGGCAGTATTCGGGACCTGGAAGGCCCCAAGGCGCTCGAGAGAAGGGAGGAGTCGTACCGCGGGAATCGACGTGGAAGGAAGCGCTGGAAGAAGCAGTATTCGGTAGATTAGGAGGAAAAATCGGTGTTGCTGAAAACGCATATCCTGCCTGTTGTAGTTTTCAACCTTGTATCTTTGTCCGTCCAGCCAAGCCTGGGTATACTGAGAAGCTCTGACCTTTGGATCTGCTCAGGATCAAGTGGCTGCTCTCATAGTTTCTTGTACATAAATCTTCGGGGTGGTGTTACAAATTTATCAATCTGAACAACGCTCTTACAAAACAATGTCTGTCTTTGAGACCCTTCGCTACTGACTTGTATCGTGGACAGCGGACGTCGGAGTATCTGTTGCTCACGCCATGCTTCTGGGGGCTTCGGATGGACTGACGCGCTGCACAAGAGCAACATGTAGCATGATCGTGACTCCATTTGTCTCTTTAGCAGCAGAAGGTCTCCTGAGAAGGGTGGTAGGGGTGGTTTGTCGGTGATCGAAGAGCAATCCAGAGTTGGCCAAAGAGATCTGTTTTGTGGTTGGTAGAGTAGTGCGGGAACTGTCTAGCATGCGGTGATGACTTAGATCGATTGGGAGAACTGGAGACAGACAATTTGTGAGGCTGTAAAGGCAGTTCGTCAGCTCTAGGCGGAGAGAAGGGTTAGGCACATTACCTTCGCCATGTGCGAAGGAAGCAAGGAGAGAGCATTGAGCATACCCTAGAGTTGTGGTAGGCTTTGGAATTTCGACATTCTGGTGGGACTGGACTGAGGGGTCTCGGTCACTAGCGCGTGGGCCTTGGTGTTTTGGCTGTTGTCTTTTTCACATTTGCAACTCGGCTCTCACTCACCTTCTCCCCCACAACCACTCATCACCACAACAACAAGATCCTTCAGCAGCCCATTCTATATCAGAAACTCGCGTGCTTTTGGGCCTCTGACCATCGCTGGTCACTTTTCTCCTCATTGGAAGATGATTTTTGATAGCAGTTGCGCAGTTGCTGTGCGCAGCTCGATTTGGCCTGGGTGAGCCAAACCCAAGTGACCGACAACAACGTAGCACAACACAACGCACGGAGAGGGCAGCCCTTGAGTCGGCCAGATAGGTAAATCCTATGAGTATATTCTCTGGGTTTGATGGATAGCACCCCCAAGTACGAGGGAGTTGAGCTCCAGTTCACCTTTGTCTCCGACAAAACCCTTCCAAAGACGGCAGTTGCGCCACAACCGTGCGTCAGACTTTGGGGCTCACATTGAGCCTCAAGTGAGCTTGGGGAGGGATATAACGGTAAGTTCATCCCCTCCATCTAGTCCGTTCTAACAGGATCCAGGTTGTGATGTGCTTGAGCTCTTGACCCGCCCACAGTTCGGTTGCCATGTCGCCTTCGCCCGACTCGCACAACCAGAGAACCCCTGCAGATGCATCGAGGTCTTGCATGAAATGGTAAGATTCTCACATTAATACCCCACGGTCTGCGACAGGGTGGGCGCTCCTTCCCGAGGCGATCCCTTCTTTGGTTTCTTTGATCCGCGCCAGGCACGAGACCATCAAAGACAGGGAAGATGAGGTGAGGCTCCTTGCTCCAAGACATTGTTCAGACCATTATCCAGGGACCAAATTTACCTAGTGTCTTTGTGATTGGTCTGGCTGTACATATTGTGGATACGCAGTGGGCAGTCGAGCAGTCTAGTGGTATGACATGGTGCGAATCGGCCGGCAACACTGGGCCTGCAACAGCGCAGTCGGGTTACTCTATACCAGAGAAAGCACTTGGCGGATGCCATCCCTGCCAACTGTACTGTAAGTGTGCTGTACGTACTCACCCCCTGCACCATTCTCGATGTGGCATCATACCACCACACTAGCAGGTAACCGACATCGGCAAGTGGCACTATGTGCCTCACGATGCATCTCGACGCGTCAACCACTGGCTTCATTGCTGGCAGGCGATACTCAGGGTTCGTATTCGACGGTTGGAACAATTCGAAGACTGACATAATTATAGGTTGTTGGAACAATGAGGCCTTGGAAGTGGCATAACCGTTCGCATGGACGTGGTATGGCTATCCGGGGATACAGACGACCATGCCCACGAGACGCTTATGAGAGCTAAAACAATCCTCAAGAAGTCGAACCAAGAGAGAAGGATACGCTGACGTGTGAGATCCCTTGACAGGCAATACACCCCGATATGTGACTTGCTGTTACTTCTCGATTTTCGAAGGGGGAATTCGAGTCTCCGACACTGTGATTTGAATAATCTGGACAAAATTCTATCGATATTGCTGTCGCAGGCGATAGACCGGCGAGGTGCAGCTGGACTCCGGTGGGCCTGGCAGGTTTCTCGTTAAATTGAATTCCTCTCACAGCTAAGTATTCTCCATTTTATTCCAGGATTTTTTTTTTCATGTCACTGAGTCTCATCTCCTTCTTCCTCAACTATCTCTTCAAATCTCTTCTCTTTTGAGTAAGCAGCCACCCTGGATTCTCATTGTTTGCACATCGTGGGTTCATTTCTCAAGCATTCTTTGCAACCCATAGATTCGTTACTCGAGGAAGCCAGAATTGAATCCAAGGGCGCCAATGTATCTGGACTATCCAAAAACTCCAAGCCAATCTGGATAATGTACCAGTTGAAGAGCAAGTACAATACCAGATTCTTTCCTGGCTCTTTTTCAATTGTTCATCAAGGTATGTGGAAGATTTTCGAATTTCTGAAACACGTAGTGCCCCTCAGATGGCCCAGGCTGGCATGATTTCATCAAGCTACTAGCTCATCCAGGTGTAATAATCAACTTGGCTCTTCGCTTTGATCTCAGCTTCGTATCCTGGTGAGTTTCTCGGTACCTGGTCTCAGGTATTTCCTGCTTTAAGCAAATCAGTCAATCTGCCTCAATCGATGCTTGCAAACAGTCGAACCCGCACCGAGTACATTCAAATCGTGCTAATATGCTCCAAAATTAGTCGCTCTCCACAGACGCGGTCTCTTCAGACACAGCTCCCTCCGGGCTTTACTAATACGATGTCAGCTTGATCATAATCATCCAATTCTCGATTGATACTCCACAAATTCCATGTCGCCAGGACTGGAAAGATATGTTCCATGTCCCCTAGAGAATGCGCCATGACGCACTCACAACCACTCAATACCCCAAAAGCTATGTCCATGGCCCCGTACAGAGATAAACTGATGCGCTTGTACAATGGACAAGGCCTAGGACAGTGTATAATCTGAACAACGAGAAGTCGCCCTCCACTGGATGAAGCCATCACCATATATGTGCTTCTAGAATCAAACGGCGACGTAGAACACCGCCACTACTTCAGGCTGGCGGCACTAAAGACCGAAGTGAACCACCTTGATCCCGATTTGACTTTGCGAAATGCCAAAATGCTGGATAAGACCTCAATCGAGATAATGGTGCACACTCTGAGGAGTCCTGACCGTGGGTGAGGGTGTTGTGCAAATTGTATGTGAATGGTGCCCGGACCTGGAGAAAGCCAGTCGAATAGCGCAGCAGAAGTGCGAAGCGCATGAACATCACGAAAGTCAACAATTATAAACGACGAAAAATGGTGTGAAATATTTCAATTAACCGGGTATGCAAAGCAAGAAACTCTCCGCCGGTGTATGCAAGTAAACGCCCAAGGTAAAGGAAATCCGTTCCATCGTGATGCTAGAAGAAAAAAATCCCGAGAAGAAGTCTCGACTGTGGTGCAAGGATACTCAGGGCTTCGCATACTGCTGGGTCCATTCCTTCGCTGTTGCAATAGCCTGGTTCTGGTCTTCTTTCCACGCTTGTGCGACATCGTTGGCAAGAGGGTCATCTGGATTTGGTGCACCAAGAAGCGCCTGGATAGAGAGAAGGATCGTGCGTATTTGAAGTGCTGGAGACCAATTGCCTGTGGTACGTTAGTGAGTGGGTTGTTGCAGGGTAAAGTTAATCTGACTCACTTTTCAGGACATCGAGACAAATCCGACCCAGTCTATCAATGTTTGGGTGATAGATCTTGGTCAAAAAACGAACTTTGGGAGGAGTCATGGGGTAGTCATCGGGGAGAAACAGCTCGAGTTTAAACACTCCGCCTGCATGGGTTTGGGTTAGCAAAGCTCAGCCTGAGCGAGGGGTTTGCCTGGCGAAGGCGGGGTGACGCGACACACAAACTTACCTTCATATGGCGACTGCGAAGGACCGTCGATGGTGACATCAAAATATCGCAAGTTGTCCTCGTGAGGCAGCGCAGAAATGCCTTGCACGGGTTCGTTGACCAGACGTTCCGTCTCCTTGATGATCCTTTTGGGGAGCGCCATGGCTAGATGCGGCGTCCGGCGATGAGGGCGTCGCGCAAGTTGAGTTGAAAGTTGGGATCAGAGTGCAATACGGTCCTTAGTGCCGCCAGCCTGGAGTAGTGGCGGTGTTCTGGATAATCGTCTGGTCCTAGGATGACGGGTATGGTGATGCTTTCCTCCTGTGGGGTACGAAGCTGGCACCACTTCCTCTCAACGAAGAGCTTGAATTTGCGGATGTATGAGGAAAGACAATGCATGACAGGCGAGATGGCCTATGGACACCATGGTGGGGTCAGTTGCTGATGTCAGCCAGCTGCAAGCCCTGGAGAGCTCAGGGCCGCTTACCGGATATAGATGGGGGGGGGGTTTGCGTGGGAGGACGTGGGTGGTGCTTGCTGCGTTGGGGATGGCGGCTGCGGCTGCGATGCTGAGTGGGGGATGGTGTTTGGTGTTGGGGTGGTGAGCTGCGGTTGGCTGGCGATGAACAAGGTGACGGAAGGAGCGTCTGGTGGGGTTTAGCGACTGCTGCAAAGTGCCCCAAGCTCCAGTGGAACTGCGACTTGCTACTCCCTCACGTCCGTACTCAACCTCTGTCGCCGACAACACCAACAACGCCCTCGACATGGCGTCCAGCTCAGCGCCATCTGCTGCTGCTGCTCCTGCCGCTGCTGCAGCTGGACCCGCCTCGGCATTTGAGAGCCCCACGTTCCAAGAGGATGTGTCCATCTACGTCGAGGGAGGAGATGTTGGCGCCGCGTCCATTTCTCCAAGCGGCCGCGACGTCGTACTGGCAAGGTGAGTGTTACCTGGAGTCTACGCGCTTCTATGCAGTCTCAGATGTACATATTCTTAGTACATGGCATTCTTTTCTCTCTGCTCTTTCTTTTGCCCCTGACTCTGCGACCGTTCGTCGAAAGCCTCAACCATGCCCGTGTCCCAAATTCCCGCGTTTGACAGCTTTGAATTATCACCTTTTGACGCGTATAATCTCATCATTACCATTCTCCCCCTCCCCGCAGGAGCTGCAACCCCGTGAAGCTGACGTTGACAGCAAATTGGGCCTCAACATCATAGACCTTGACAACCCCTACTCGCCTCCGCGATTCATCTCCAACCGCTCATCATGGGACGTTGCGGATGTCCAGTGGTCGCCGTTTGCCAGCAGGCCAGAATGGATTGCATCTACCTGCAACCAGCTCGCCCTGGTCTACAACCTCGCCATGGCCCATAATGTCAACAAGGCGCCCATCCAATATACGCTGCGTACTCACGAGCGCGCCATTACTGACATCAACTTTGCCGCCCACCATCCAGACTTCCTAGCAACGTGTGGTGTGGACAGCTTTGTTTTTGTCCATGACCTGCGCGCAGAGCGTCCTGCCTTGAAGCTTGCCGACTTCGTAGCTGGTGCAACCCAAGTCAAGTGGAATAGACAGGATTCAAAGATCATTGCTAGCTCCCATGACAAGTATCTTCATATTTGGGACCTCCGCCGTGGGGCGCAACCCCTTTCGACAATTGAAGCCCACAGCACAAAAATCTACGGAATTGACTGGAATCGCTCTGAACCTACCAAGATCATGACCTGCTCTCTCGACTACACTATCAAGCTTTGGGACAATGTAGGTGTGAAGAACCGCATTACCACGCCATCTCGTATCATACGCACCCACTATCCCGTCTGGCGCGCCCGCCATACTCCTTTCCCTGGAGGTATCTTGGCTATGCCCCAGCGCGGAAACTCTTCACTTTGGTTGTACAACAATAGCAAGGACTGCAATATCAACATGACTGGAGTCGAGAATGCGGCCCATGACTTCAAAGGCCACGATGCAAATCAGCACGTGCGAGAGTTCTTGTGGCGCACACGTGGGTCTACTGACGATGGTTTTGATAATAGAGAGTTCCAACTCGTCTCGTGGGGTACTGATAAGCGCTTACACTTGCATCAAATTAACCCAGAGCTTCTGGCGACCACCGTTGGATTTCATAAAGGAGACCCGGTTGTAGGAGAACCGAGTACTACGCGTAGGGGCGCTGCCTACCTCACCTATCGCGATGGCCCCGTTACCGCGACAGCTACCGGTCGAGAAGAGCTCGACGCCCCACGTGCCCAGCGAAAGGGAAACCTCTCTACTTTGCTGCAGAAAAGCTCCTTGAACGACGAGTTCTTTGCAAACTATAGGAACGATGCACAACCGCGAGCTCAGATGGAGCCACTCCCACGAGCTACTATGACCGCAACCCCCATCCGCCGCAGTGCACCTCGCGTTGTCGGGCATATTACATGGATGGAAGGTGTCAAATTCGCCGAGCGCCAACGTGATGGTCAAGAAGATGGTTCCAAGCCGGACGGCGAAGAGCGCGACGAAAAGTATCGTAATCAATCCGGACACGACCTTGCGACTGAAATCGCCTATGTGGGCAACAAGTACCGAAAGCTCAACTTTGAAGTGGTTGACATTCCTGGGCGTCGTGTCACTGTGTCGTTCAACGGCCCGTGGGGCGACTACGATGTAGAGACCAGCCAGCTCAAACTTGTCTTTCTCAGGCTCACAATCAAATTTCCTCCCGGTTACCCCAAGGCCATGGAGAACAATCATTCGAGCATTGGCCTGCCTCGGATTCCCACGCCCCTGGACATTGAGTTTGAGAGGACGACTGCAACGGTAGGCAAATCCCTAATGGCCACATTGACCGAGGATATTGAGCATATTGCCCGAGTATATGCGCACCAGGAACGCGAGGCACTAGAAGCCGTTTTGTCGTTTGCCCTAGGAGAACGTGGATTCCAGGATAGCCTAAAACTAACCGAGGACGATCAACCCACCGAAGAAGGTCCATTACTAGAAGGCGAGAGCTCTAGTGAGGATGATGACAATGAGGGCGAGTTTAATGATGAGGCTATGCAATCATCTCATACAAATGCTAACATCCCCCGTCCTGTCCAGACTTCCGCTCGGTTCTCCGTAAATGGGTCCCTCGTCCTGTCCCGGATCCTGGTAACGAGGTCAGCCCCCTTGTCGTCCGCCCAGTTCCGACTCCCTAGGTTTTTGCGCAATGGACCGTCCAAGGACGATATTTTTGAGACTTTTGGTCGGTTCGGAAAACGAGATGATTCTGAAGGTGGCTCTTCTCCGTCGTCTTCTATTGGTTCCTGGGAAATGTCTACGTCGCCCTCGTCCGGATCCGAATCTGACCAAGGTGCCAACGGCCGCATTGGGAACTTTCAACCTCCACTGGCATGGCAAAAGGCGACTACACGGTTTCAAACACGGAGTTCAATTCCTTCTTCTATCGGCGCGGCAAAGCCCATCAA
This sequence comes from Acrocalymma vagum, assembly GCA_028476805.1. Classification (NCBI taxonomy): domain Eukaryota; kingdom Fungi; phylum Ascomycota; class Dothideomycetes; order Pleosporales; family Acrocalymmaceae; genus Acrocalymma; species Acrocalymma vagum. The sequence goes on from JAQGEP010000047.1 coordinate 211,021, forward strand.
GGATCGGTCCATTTTGTCTGTTCTTTCTTCGGCGATTGAAGATTTGGTTCCTGCTAAAAGAGTGCTCGCGGAGGAGTATTTGATTTTTGGCCGTGGACCTGAGGTTTGCTTGCACAATTCTGAGGTGGCGCGGCGGCATGGCTTTGAGGACCTGGCGGATATTTGGCTTCTTTGCAAACTTATCTTGAGTAATGAGGTTCCCTTGGAGATTTTACCCCAGCAACTCCGGCGCGAGCAGGTCTTAGTGCTTGCTCGTCGTGCTCTGGTTAGGATCAAACGCAAGGATAGCGGCCTGGACCTTCAGTTTGACGCGGCGGATGCTGTAACTAACCCCAAGCTCAAAGGACGTATCAAATGGGGCCACCATGCTGTAGTGACCTGGCTCATCCCTGCCCTCTTTGACCACTTTGAACGCCTTGCCGACGTCCAAATGCTCGCAATGCTTTCTTGTATTTTCTCAGAACCTGCTGCCCGTGAAGGAGTCCCTAGTGCCATGGCCAAGATGAGGCAGTCCCACCTTCCTATGTCTATGGAAGCGCCCGCATTCTCATTGGACTACTTTTCCTCTTCGGAGGCTGCCTGGAGTCTGTTCAAGCCTACAATTTCTGTTCCGTCTACACCCGCGCACTCCCGCTACGCCACACCCCAGAATGAATTCGGATGGCATCGCCTCACCAAGACGCTTGACACTTATGGTTCGCACGGTTCTAGCAATGGCCCTTGGGGCAGTGATACGATTCCCTCTGAGCCTGTGACGCCTTACTCAACAGGCAATACGCCTCCAATTCTGTCTCGCACGCCTACCGTTCGATCGGTGGCCACTGCGAGTCACACGCCGTATTCTACGTCCCCTGAGCAATCGCAGGCGGGTAAGAGACTGACAAGCACAAACTTTGCAAGTGCTGTTGCTGCGCTCTCACGGCCATTTGCCAACGCCATGTCTTCATCGCCTCCAGTCAAATCACGCGTTGATGATCTCTCAACGTCTGCGCCTACTGGTGGTGTTACCTGGGGTACTACAACATTCTATGGCAGCGGTAGCCAGGAGAGGAGTCTTGTCTCTTCACGCATTAAGCATGGAAAACGCGCCAGCTTCGGCCAGTCAGACCGTATCAATGTAGATTACATTTCCGACTCGGAGTCGGAGTACGATGCCGGCACTGCTTTGGATGGAGCTTCAGAATATGCCACAACATTGCTGGACAGGGACAGCGAGGAAGATGACGGAGGCATGATTCGGGTCACGCTCAAGAATCAGGATCAGTTTGATGATGAGGCCTGTGTCAGTGCACCATTGCTGGACATGTCAAAGGACTGGCTTTTCCGCTCCTGGAGAGAGCAATATGCGGAGCTCTTGGGCTGCTGGGGTCTCGTAAGTGAGAGAGCCGAGGTCCTCAAATTTAATGGCCTCATTTCGTACTTTCCCCAAGAGGGCTCGAGAGGTGCATCAAAAGCTGGATCAATGGTATTAGCCCCCAGGAAGGATGACGAGGGCAATTCCGGACAAGTATCACGGGCACTGTCTCGCGCATCAACACTCGCTCCACCACCATCAGTCGCCCATAGCACTGTCAAACGATCACCCGCCGCCTCGCCACGACACTTTTCATTTAATCCAGAAGCACTCGAGTTTACACCTGGGAGTTCCTTCTCTCCTGCAGAGGAACTCGCGCCGCCGCCAGATGTTTTCATTTCGAGTGAGCAATACCTTCGCCTCTCTATTCCGTCCCCAACGAATGAGGATCCCGAAAACTTGCCTCCAGTCAGTGCTATTGGCGAGGTCATCAACGAAGACAAACTGCACCCTCTACCCAACCGATCCCTTCGACCAAGCATCTCGCGCGCCACATCCCAAGTCTCCAACTCTTCCATCGGACGTTCTTCTACCGGACGCAAAGACAAGAAAGAGCCCATCTACAGCTGCAGCATTTGCTGGATCCGCGTATCTGGACGATTCTATCTATGCCCCGGATGCGGACACGTCGCGCACTTTGACTGCATGGACGACGAGCTCGGCATGGACGAAGGCGAGTGCATTGTTGGCTGTGGCTGTGGCTGCGGACTTGAGGAGGAAGACGAGCGCTCGAGAATGGAAGCATATATTGACGAAGTGCGGGCGTGGGAGGAGAGTGGAGGCTGGATGTCTGAAACAAACCGCACAGATGATCTACTCACCCTGTCCGCGTACGAAGGTGTGTACGGCGAAGAGGCAGGTGGGTGGGTAGGTGTGGAAGCCCCACAGAAGACCACGGAGAAGCGTGGCGGGGAAAAGACGAAGAAAGAAAAGAGTAAGCCTAGACGGAAGGCCAGGGTTTCGGGGAAGAGCTATTATTGATGTTGTATGATTACGAACGCCGTGCATGGGATTTCGGGCGATATAATGGACATTCTGAGCATTTTCTCATTTCCCTATTTCTTTACCGATGTTGTTGTAGTACTAGCATATTGTATTATATGAGGAGTGGAAATCAGTACGATATCGCATTATATGGAGTTTGGGAGGGCTTAATCTAGGAGGGCATGATACCGTATGTATTAATTAGCTTGCGGGTTTGATCATCCTGCTGACCTATGAGTAAAGAATGTTATATAATGGCTTCATGGAACTTTGCAGTCGTTATTTTGTTTGCTTTGGATTTTGATGACTTTATGGAACTTCTCGGTCGCTTTTTATTAAAATGACTTTAGGTTTTGATGGCTTCAAGTCAATGTGGTGTTTGTTGTCTTACGTATTTCGAGTCAGGTTTTGATGGCTTTGGGTTGGTATAGTGTTTATTTTATTTACTTACTTTAAGGTAAGTTTGATGGCTCCGACGGGGTAAGTCTTTGTTCGTTCAGAACATTTAAAAGTATTGTACTCATTATGATTCTCTGTTGTGCCAGATGAGTCAGGAGGATCGACACAGTTGCTAGTCATATCACATTGGCACAGGGAGATATATCATTACATCATGTGTGAGGTCTCTTAGGACCAACCTCCCATCCACCTCCCTCCCCAACGCCTCCATCTCGCCGTCACACCTTCCGCGTTCTTTTCCTCCTCATCTGCCTCTTCATTCTCTATGTCTCTCGTACCGGCTTCTGAGACCTCGACAACGCTAGGATTGTCAAACTCCTTTTGAGCAGGAGATTCCACAGTGATACTCGTGAGTCTAGCACCCTCAGTCAACTCATCTACCTTGTCTCGAAGCTCAAATGCCTCCTTCAACGCTTCTTTAGCAACCCTGGTCCATGGAGAGCGGTGTGCGAATGATTTGCAGTTGGAACTGCTTTTGAGCCAGCGTGGTGATTCGGCTTGTGCGTTGGGCCGTCTTCTCGACTGTGACCATTCTTATTGCAATTGAAATACTCACGCCTCGGGCAACCTCGGATCAAGTGGCCACTTTTCCCGCAGCCAAAGCATTTGCTCTGTTGAACGCCGCCGCTCTCAGAGGAGGATGAGGAGGATGAGGATGTAGAAGGGCTTTGCCTTCTGCTTTTCCTCTTTCCTTTCTTATCTTTCTTATCCTTCTTGTACTCTCGCCGTCGAGTACGGCTTAACCCTGAAGAGGAGGACCAACGTCGCTTCTCCCTGCGGTCAGTCGGTGCAGCAGTCAATGGCCTGCCACGCGAAGGAGCGGCTACTTGACTTGCTCCAGAAGCGCCATGGCGAAGACGGATGTACTCAGCCCTTGCACCCTAAACCCAAGGCTCCCGGGTAAGGCCAGCGTGCTGCCGAAAGAGATCGGCGGTGAAAAAATGGCTGTAGACCATGTTCATTCGAGAACAATTCTTGGAGGAAATTTAGTTAGCACGAGTCAAATCATTTCAGCAGATAGACTTAATGTCCCCTTATGGCCGTTGTTTTATTTCTTTTTGCGCAGGATACATTTTCCTGTGCCTGTGCAATCCATCCAAGCAGCTCGGTGAGCCGCGTCATGATCTTGGTCGCAGCGGGGGCAATACTTCCAACCGCTAGTTGCACCATGGCCCTCAAAAATATAAGCCAGCTCTGTATCCTTCCAGGTGTTCCGTGGAGGATGGTAAGGCCCCTTGGTGGGGTAGACGCCTGGTGGCCGAGGGGGGTTTGGGGGAGGCCAGACATGGTGTGGCTGTGTGGTTGTATGGTGATGAGAAGTATGAGGACACAAGCAATAAAAGAAAAATAAAAGATTGTGTGGGAGCAAGGTTGCGCGTCGCGTTGTAGTGAAAGAGAGGAACGCGAATGGTGAAAGAGAGAAACGCGTACGGTGAATAGAGTGAATTGACTAGTGAATAATTACAAAATGCCGCCAAATGCAAATTGAACACCCTTTGCTACGAGAATACCTTCAATAGCAGTTTCAAGTAAGTATCTTCTAATCTCTGTATTGTTTGCCTTTAGCGCGGACATTAACCTCAGCGTACTCCTCAGTGTTTGCGGTCTATCTGTTGAAAACTGGGAATCCAGCTTTTCACCAAAACGGTGTTAGGCATTTCCATGGCACCCATCAAGCGGAAGAGAAACGATCTAGCCAGTTTTATGGTCGAAGAGACAGAGACTGATGACGACTATGCGCAAACGGACATCACATTGAACGTGCACGCCTCTGTATAATGGATGGGGAGATGCGCATCTCGTACATTAAAGTCGGAAACTACGGTAAGGACAGAATCTAGCCACAATGGACACCATAATTTATCAACCCTTCTTTTCCTCTTCACTCTCCCTCTGTCGGTTAAAGGCCGACTTCCCAAAAAGGAGCACAGCAAGCGTCCCTTGAAGTCACTCAACGGTATTCCTAAGGACATTTCTGGTAGCCCACTCTAAAGACCTGAGTAAGTGAAACGGATTTGATGTTGGCGTCAAGAGACTCAACACCAATTGTACCACCGCCTCTTGGGTTTTTGTCATTATTCAGAGTGACCACAGTGTTGATATTCAACCGGGGCTTAACGCGGCAATCCGAGTAAAGAAGTCTACCAAACCGAGATGTAACCTGGAAACTATCTTTTTCAAGTGGGCCAACAAACGGTCCTGCAACGGAAGTGGTCTGATATTCTGTCAGCATACTCATCGTGCACCTTTACAGACGCAATATTCCAGACTTACTTCATCCCCTTGGCCAGCAAAATATGAAGTTACAACCTCCTTCGCAGTAACTTTCGCATCAAGCTTGAGATAACTTCGAGAATACACTTCTGTGAGTGCAATCTGGTAACCTGAGGGATATTCCAAGTTCAACATGAGCTGGCAATTCTTGCGGAAGTCAAATTTTCTGTCTGGGCCGATGGTGGCTTGGAAGGCGCTGTATGTCACGGTCATGAGCGTGCCATCGCCAGAAATTGTGGACCGTACGGAGCCAGTTGGACAACCGGAGCCATTGGGCACGACTTCAATTATTTTAACCTGCTTTAAATTAAAAAAAATTACCTAGAAAGAAGAAAAGTCTAGCGATCGTACCGGGTTAGGTGTTTGGGGTGGTGGAGCTGGTGCTGCGGCAGCAGTTGCAATTAGAGCAAGGAGCCACTTCTTCATGGTGAACATGACTAGGATGACGTATTTGGGGCTTGCAAATCAAAGAGTGATCCTGAGATAGAGGTTGAAGGGAGATGATTGACAGCTTGTTGAAGGCAGCTCTGGGGAGTTCCAACGAGGACTTTATATTACTCCCTAGATAACTCTTCCATCAGCTTCGTGAAGCTGTGTTTCTTACAATCGGTATCGAAGATTCACCGATCATTCAATGAGCTCACATATTTAGAGCCATGGCGTTGGCCCGGCGAGTCTTTTCCTGCCAGTATGCTGCCTAGGTAAGGTTCGTGTTCTTAATGGCGCCGTACCGCCCTTTCTCGTGAGGTACAGGCTGTTCAGGTTCGAAAAACAGGTATAGTTAAGTGACCTCCTGCTCTTCAATTCTCAGCTGAGGATATTATCATCTCATTGCTCAACGCCAACTCTGGGCTAAGAACTTCTGGTAAGACAGCCGCATTTCAAATTTACCGGTCAATGAGATTCCAGACCTTTACATAGCGTGGTCTTTAGATTGTGGCTTTTTTGTCGGTCAATTCTAATACAATTCATTGCTTGTTTTGGCATGAGTGTTGAAGGTAATCTTATATTTTCGGGGCCCAGAGAGGAACTGATGAAAAGTAATAAAGTCTCCTACTTCCTATATTTGATACAATCGCGAGTTTTTCAATCGGTTCATGCAAAGGCTATGATTGCGCGCTGCACTCAAGAAGGGGTATGAGGTTTTGGTTCCAAAATATCACAAGTACCTCCAGCTAGCTCTTCTGCGAAGCTAATACTCTTCCATGAGACAGAAATTGCTGCAAGAGTATCTCTATGTGGCATTTGGTCCACGTTTTCAGCTTGGCTGAGGGCTGGACCAGTAGCTTGCCAAAGGTTTCCCTCATGTGCCCGGGGGGAAGCTAGGAGTGGGCAAGTATTCCGCATGGAGTCACCCGATTCTTGTGTAACGATTAGAAATTGAAACAAATGAGCCCTTTACCTGAACTTTTCGCAAAATCTTGCAGATAGAAGGCGGTTGAGGTCAGCTCTGTGTAGCGGGAAGGTTACTTGTACGCAGTCCTTGGATTCGCTAAGTTCACCGGTGAGTCTGAAACTAGAGTTGGAGAAGAAATTGGTCACACAATGCTTTCGACACACTCTCGTATTCTATAGCGCTGTTAAGCACCTTAGGACCAAGAGCTGATATTTTAATACATTGTCATACTTGGAAACTGGAGTCATTGCGCTTACGGATCTGATGGGTTTAGATCAGTATGGCCCTTCCGAGCTTGGCTAGGTTTAATGGGGTGTCTTTGTGAGCTCGATCCTTTGAAATGGAATATATACGATGGGAGACGTATTTTTGCGCCCGGCGTCTCACACTCACTGTTACTTTCACCGCGGCGCGTTTTTTATTCTATGTTTGGAAATAGTTCTGACGGTTGCACATGAAGCTGTCCTGGAACGCAGCGAGGAGCCTGAAGGTGCAGCTGAACAGATCATAGATCAGTATTGTGGCCAGTTTAGGTCCCTGGAGGAGTCCCATTCCTAGGGTATAGAGACAATGCAGAGGAAGATGGAGGCTCTGTCACAGTTTCATCTAGATGTTGAAATTCGGAGATCTCGTCTTAAAATACACTCTTCATGTGCATATAGTAATGTAATCAGTCCAAGAGGGAGCTTTCATTTGTGAACAAGAAGTCTACACCCGTCATGTGTAGTCAACGAGTTCTTGTAGAGTTTCAGTTGGACAAGATCTATCAGTTGTTGTAAGGAAAAAATCCGAACGTGTGCACTATACGTTCATTGAGATAACACTGATGCCCCATAGCATGTACCTATTTTTCACTTCCATGACGTATCAATAGCCTGTATAATTCTTCTCTCTGATTCCACGAGAATCTTACCACTGGTAAAACCCGCTTTCACTGCGCGCCAGCCACATTTTTGCTATAAAGAAACCTAGCAACGAGCAATCCCCTTTTCCCACAACACCTCACTGATATTTTGCCTACGAAGAAAAAATGTCAACACCAGACCCCGGGGGTCCAGAAGAACCAGGCAGTCCAGCCAAAATGGACGATCTTGCATTCCGACCCTCACCGAGCGGACAATCTGGTGAGCTTTTCTCTCTAGAGCTTCATATAGCTGCTAACTATGATAGAAAATGAAGTCGATGTCGCTCGAGGCTGCGTCGAGGGTCTAAAAGACAAGGCGACTTCGAACGTTGTCAGAGACCTACAAGGGAGAGTTCGAAATGCCGAGATCGCTGTTATCAAGAAGCAGGGCGTTACCGAGGATAGTGCAGCACCATCGTCTCACTGAGGAAACGCGAGGGCAAGCTGGAGGCTTAATTGTAAGAGCAGATGGATGTGAGTAAAGCCCAGCAAGAACAAATCGCGCGGCTTGAGGCCGATCTGAAGAGCAAGTGTGAAGAGGCGGCCAAGAGCAACGAGGCCGCGGAAACCTTGTAAGAACAGACAGGCGAACTTAAGCTTAAGCTGGCGAACAAGGAGTTCCACTGGAACAAGGAGAGGGCCTGTCTGCCGCAACAGTGTAATGAAACAAGAAGACGGTCGAGCAGCTCCGCAGAGAGGTTGAGCAAAAGATTCTCGACGATCGGGTTCTGCTTCATAACGCGCATATGGATCGGGAGGAGCGCGAGAAAGGGGTGGACAAACGATCCATCGAGGTCACGGCTCGGGAGACTAGTGTCCAGTCGCTTGAAGCGAAGACACAGGAGTCGCTGCAGAAGCATGCAGCTGATGGTTTCCATCTAGAAGAAACCATGGCAATGCTGCATAGCGAAATTGCCGCAGAGCAAGAGTTCTTGGAGAAGAGCATTCAGAGGCTCCGAAATCTCGAGGATCTGAGCCGTAAGTCTGTTTCCAAATTCCTTGCACAGCATGAGAAGAGCCGTCCACGTGGGCTCAAGGACTCTACTCTGTGCACGCTGAACCTGCGTCGGGGTCAAAGGGAGTGAATGATGCTGCCAGCGAGAAGCTCCACGCTCCCACATACAACGAGGGCCGCGATAGGGGGTTTCTTGACCATGCAATGGCGATGCAGTTGCGTGACGCAGCGGAGGGGAAGATACCAGACCTTGACATAGATCCGTCGGGGTGGGCGTATTTAAAAAGACCCTTCGCATAGGCTACACCACTCCCAGTTTGCGAAACGGGTAGCCCAAGCACTTGTGCCGGCTTACGCAGCAAGGCTGTACAAGCGGCCAGAGTTCGATACGCGTGCGTATAAGTGCGCTGTCACCTCGGACATGTTTTCTCCTTTGAGAGAGAATAATGTCCCGGACTCATTCTGGGATGCCCTGGAACATACGGTCGCGAGACCTTCGAGAAGGCAAGAGCCGCGATAGAAGAGTCATTGGCATCATCTCCTTGAGGACCTGGGCTTGTGTCCGCCCTATCAGAGTAGGAGGGGCAGGAGGATAGGAAGGAGGAATGGGAAGGAGATGGGCGGTTGTGAATGGGCAGATGATCAATCAATGCTTTTGTTCCCTCATCAGTGTTCCGTTATCATTCGTGAATCATCTCCCAACATAAGTATCCGCGTCTAAGAAACTTTCAATCTACTTGGAGCTGAAGGCAGCCGTGCTCACATTGGAGATCTGCAAATTCTCACGAATCTGACCCTACAAATGCGATCAGAAATAGCTCAGACGCTTCATAGTGGTTGATGGCTGTGGTGCGGTTTTATTTCAAGACCGAACACTGACCTAAAGTCATCCTAAGAGTAAAGATATCAAGTATAGAGCTATGTCCTCCATTCCAAGGGCATGACATCCCTTTTACCGATGCAGAAGCGGCGCCCCTTGAGTTCTAATTCACGCATTCATTTATTTTGAAAACTAATATTAAATAAGTACATTTGACTGGGAGTTTAATGCTTAGTGTACATTGTTTTATATCACAAAGTCCAATAGGGTTTGGTGGCTTTAGTATATGAATAATTTGAAGTGTTAATGCAACGTGTTTTATGTGGACCTTACTGTCTGTTTGGGGGAATCCGAGCCAGGTGTTGAATCGAATCAATAGCCAGGACCAGAAGATGGATTGGATGACTTCCACATACACGCAGAAACAAATAAACATCGCGGACTTGAGATGAAATAGAGCTCTCATGACACATAGCGACAGCAAAGATCAGCGCCTTGAAATAACCTGAAGGTATACCAGAATCTTGCAGAAGCGAATTTGAACAAGTCTCATAAGCCAAAAATGCAGAATAAAAAGTCACAAGTGTTCTCACCATCAAACGTTCCCGTATAAAAAAGCCCCTCAACAGACCCATACCACCCTGAAACCATCAAACAGATCCGCACCACAATCGCCCCACCCCACGACATCAGCTCACCAAAAGACCCCTTTCAAAACACAGTACAACAGCAGCTTCTCCAAAACAGTCCTCGTCCACATGAAACCCCACCACCCACGAAACACCACCTTTTCCTCAAAGCCAAACACCAATCACACAGCAAGATTAGCGAGAGGGCTGGATTTCCGTTACACAGATAACGTCTAGATGGCTTTGAATTGAGTTCTGGCAGGTGGGGCCGTGGAAAAGAGGAAGTAGAAACACTAGTTTCAATGTCATGTAACCTTTACTTGAATTCATCTTCTCAGCGTACATGTTCGGATATCAAAATTTTCAAGGGGATATTGCGCAGTCATCTACACTACCAAGCGAGTGGTAAAAGTGCTTGCAGTAACGCACTGCGGCCGAAAACATATAGAAAAACCACAGCACTCCCTAATGTATCCATCAAAATCCTGACCTACTGCACGAACCCAGGGATATCGACAACGCGCTCGACATCAGTTTTGCGTTCGCCGACGCCTCGAAAGTTCTTGCGGCCGCGGAGGAACCAGTCTGCGGCTGTGATTATGGCGATGACGCCGTAAACGGCGCTCACGTCTGCATGAGTCAGCATATCCAATGTTCAACGACCAGAAACTAGGGCTTACAGTTCATGTTCCCAGCCTCGACAGGCATGGTGTATGGAAACGAATACATGACAAATGTGAAGAGCGTCCACACCAGCAGCACAATGTTTGCGAAAAGTCCAAACGGGCCGAGCCAAAAGGGTCCGGGTTTGATGGTGCTGCGACCCCGGATTAACAAGCAGATGACGGGGATGGCGTAACTGACATAGAGGAGCACAATGCAAGCTGCAATCATGCTGCACAAGATTAGTCAACGCCGCGGGGATAGCATGACAAATGAACGTACGAATTAAATGCTGTGATCGACGCCAGATACAAGCACCCGACAATGCCAACAATGACACAACTGGCAAAGTGCGCATAGACGGGGACATCGAGCTTCTTGTCGACTTTGCACAGCCATTTGTGTCCAGGAATTCCACGGTCTCTAGCAAAGCTCCAGCACAGCCTGCTCTGCCACGTGTGGCTGGCGACCAAACAGCCCAATCCTGTAGCAATAATGAGCGCTTCCAACACAATCGCTCCTGCGCGGCTATTCGCAGCCTGGTAGAAGAGTTCAAGAATAGGAACCAGTGTGCTCGAACTGATGATGGCTTGAAAGTCTCCCACAATGGAGAAGAACATGCTTATGCTGAAGAACCAGCCAGTGATAAATCCAATTGCTACAGTTCCCATAATGGCAATGGGCACCATTTTCTCCGGGCGGTGGACTTCTTCTGCTAGATGCGTGGCGCAGTCTAAACAGGCAAAGCTCCAATTTGTATTCACAAGACCGACAATAAACGCAATGCCGCCCGATTTCCAATGCGTGTTATTGATAAAAGTTGCAAAGACAAACTTGGCATCTTGGTGGGTTGGTGCCACAGCAGGGACGGTGATGAGGATCACGACGAACGATACGAGTGAAGTCCAGAGGGTGACTTTGGCAACGGTGGGAAGCGTTTTGCTGTAGCAGTTGAACAAGAAGCAGAATATATTGCACAGTTGATATGCAACGAAAACGTGCCATCTTTGGATGACGCTAATTTGAAAGTCAGATCTTGAATCCGTTCACACAAGCTTTTGAGATAGAAAAACTCGGCTGCACTCACAAGTTTGGATGGCTGAGTTGATAGCATCCTACCGTTGCACTACCCATCGCCAGAGCCACGCTGGCGCTAGTAAATATGGCTCCGCTCCACGCAAGCCACCCCGTCAAGTAACTTGCAAAGTTGGCATACTTTTTTGGCGCCAGCTCATTCGCCCAAAAGTACTGGCCGCCAGCATTCGGCAAAGCGCTAGCAAGCTCGCTCAACGAGATGCCCACGCAGGTGGAAACCACCGCCAGTAAGATGATGCCGTAGATGATCAAGACCGGACCTCCAGAATTGATTCCAGTGACCAACGCTGCTGAGATTCCAAACCAGGAGTTGGTCAGTGAGTACCCGACTCCGAGGACCGACCATACACTAAAATTGCGCTTCATATCCTGGGTATAGCCCATTTCCGCTAGCTTCAAGGCATCCAGATCGACAGAGGAGTTTCGTCCTTTCTCCATTTCGTTGGAGATGGAGGGGGCCGGTCGTTTCTCGGCGTCCGTGTCTGACATCGTGAGAGACAGTTTGATCAGATAAAGTCTGAAGCAATTCCAGAGCAGAGAAAAGATGTAGTCGCAGATTGCCTATTCAGGAAATCTGCCCTTGTTGAGCCGGCTAACTTGGCACAAAAGCTTGTCGTTGATCTCGCCAAGGGGCTGGTGAAGGAATGAGGAAGTGAACACTTGAAGGGAGCAGAGAGTATATCTAGAGAGGCAAGGTGAAGGTGAAGTTAGAGATTAGAGATAAGAGACGGCGAATTGGAGCAACCTGCGATCAGCAGCCAGATAAAAGCAACGTAGGCCCGGGCGAAGTCGTTGTATACAAAAGGCACAATTGCTGGCAATTTGGGACCTTCCATCAACCCATGGAGATTTGTTTCTCAAGGTAGTATGCGCGGTTTCAACGCAGCACCACACATTCATATATCAACACGCATCACAGCATGACGCCTGTCGATCGTATAGACGCGTGTGGAGTATATGGCGCTTGTCCAAGATAAGAAGTCGAACGCAGAGTTTGGGATTCACTGCGAGTGCGGAGAAGGCGAGCGACGGCGTCCCAATGAAGTGGTAGCTATTTCGCCGAAGCAGGCTGACGATTGGCACGTTTAGATTGTTAGCTCCGAGCAAGGAGTCGTCCTGTAGACCCTGAGCACGCTCAGAATTTTGGACCTTGAGACAGTACGATGCTGGCGTGGAGGATACATCTGACAGGTCTGACATATGCTGATACTGTTCAACTCCATGTCGGCATTGCGAGAAGTGAACGCTAACAAAGTTGCTTTAGTGCTCTGCGCAATATGGTCTGGAGCTGCAAACCACAGTTGTGAGCGGGGAAACAACCAAACAGAAGCAAAATACCCTACACTGCAGGCCAGGACACTCCCTCGTGCGGACCCGGAGACTAGCGTACAGAGGCGTTTGAACGGGCGGAGTCGACGCCAATCATGGAATCGTGGGATGTCAGGTGCGCCGGTTCATTCAGTTCGCCGTCTGTCGATAAAGAGTAGAATGACTGAAGCGGACGCCCAGTGGGTGCACACTAGGGGCTCAGCTTCGAGGATGTGATGTTTTGCGGTTGCACAGCAGCATGTGGGTGGCTTGCATGAGCGGGTAGCAACTCGTTCCCAGTTTCGCGTTCCGAAGCGTCCGCGATAGCAGTGAGGCGTCAATATCTGAGCCTGGAAACTGGTGAGGGGAAAGGTACTCCAAGATGTGCAGATCAGGGTTCGTGATCTCAAGTAGTGAACCAGCATGTCTTATCCAAGTCACCAAGACGTCATGCCAAACAGATTCAAGATGAACCCATTCGATGCTTCATTCTCCAGAGTCCTACACCAGCTGCCGCAACTCCGCTTCAAGAGCAATCGTCTTAGCCACCACTCTAGGCTGACATAACCGTCCATGACGATGCGGTCTTTGTGGCTTTCTCACTACCGAAAAGGGGCCACAATATAGAAGCAAGCCTGGAGAAAGAAAACGCCCCAAAGGGTAGGTGGCTCAAACTCGCATCGTCCCTGGTGCAACAGAAAATCTACGCTGTGCAACTGGCTATCCTAATTCCACAGCACCGTCGCACACTGTCGGCACTCAAGGCCGGGGCCCGTCACCGTCATTATATCCAGTGGCTCAGACTTGAAAGTACTCGAAGCAACATGGAGGTGCACCGTAACAATCGTTTCCCGCGACTCGACAGTTGAGGAAGAGTACCACGCCGAAGCTTTTGCCACCGTGCTTGGTTCCACCGCCCGCCATCCCTTTAGGTCTTGACGGCTTGCCAAGGTAGTATGGGCCAAGACCTGCGACGGGGAACTGGCCTGCTTGTCGCCTGATCGCTGGTGTCACAGTTGACGATGGGATGTGGATGCAGTTTCACCGTGGGGTTCAACGAGTAACCTCGTAACCTGGTAACCTTGGTTGAGCCTGGAGAGAGAAGAAAACATTAGAGTTTTGCTCACAAAGAACCTGAATCCGACTGTGTAGATTGAAAGGCTTCGCTTCCGTTGATTGAAGCCAGACACGAAGGTTGTCAGGTCAAGGTTGCGTCAATCTCCAGCCGTTGCTCGGTAGGTGCTCCCGCCCAGTTCCCAGCACTACGAAAGCGATTCATGCAACTGCCTGTTCCTGAACAAGTCCAGTCCAGTGAGCGCTCCAGGACAACAAGGCAGAAATAAAAATAAAATAACAGATGATGCGACGTTTTATGCAGACAGCCCGATTGGGGGAGGCGCAAAGGGGAACAAGGGGGAACGGGCAGGGAGGGGTGTGCTTGGTCGCAGCGGCCCCCGATCTCAACGCACAAACCCCATTTATCACCCACTGTAAGCCTGTAGTAGGTGTACCGCAATCAGGTGCTGCACCGTAAACCAAATGAGGCAATTTGCACTCGAAACGGAATATAAGCCTAGACTCCTACACTGCGTCCACGCACAAGAATTACAGTCGCACATCCAGTGTTTGTTAATTAATGCTATTGTACGGAAGATGCTTCCAGCTGTGAGGGGAATTTTGAAATACATGATACTTCGTGAAATCAGCCCACAGAAGACAAGATATCAATGTCGAGGAAATGAGAGCAAAAGAGACATTGAAATGTAAGTAAAAGGAAACACCACGCCTGTATCCACGTAAAGGCGGACAACCGTCCAGGACCGAAACTGCAACCGCCGTAGCTCCAAAATTTGCATTCCTAACATCATATCTTGCCATGCCACTGCCACCCATCGCCCGCCCCCGCACACTCAAACAGACACACACACACAGAGAGAGAGAAAACACGTGCTACATTCCCACATATGCACATTGCGTGCCATACGCCCGAAGCCGGCTGCGTTAGCCACACCGGTGAATTACTTTTCGCTATTAGTTGGGGTATCCATATCCCGGAACTTGATGCGCCAACCAAGAACCGCCTGCGTCAAGACGTTCAGCAGGGTCGTCTTTACTTTAGTATATTCTGTTTAGCTCAGTTTTTGGTCTTGAGGATAGTGTTGACCAGGGTGACGGGGCATGCCCTGCTGAGGCATGGGGTATTGGTTGTTCTGCTGCTGCTGCTGGAGATAGCTCTGATAGTGGAGAGCAGCTTCGGGAGTCATATAGGCTGGAGGCATTCCAGGGTTGCCGGTCAAGCCGCGTGGCTGACCAGCGGGCACCTGGGCGTGGTTGTCCTCGGGTGACTCGACCGAGTTGTCTGCATCAACGCCATTTGCGTCGCCGGTTGAGGGCTCGGGTGCATTCAAGCAGGCCTTGAGGCGAAGTCAGCCAATCTGTGCAAGTAGGCAAAAGATGCACGCATCCCGTTTCTCACTTACCTGGATGAGGTTCTTGCCCTCGGGCTTGGTGACAAGCGGCTGGAGCTTTGGGGTGGTGAAGGTGTAGACAAGACCAGTCTCGGAGACGACGAGCAGCAGCACTTGCGTGCCGGTAAGAACGGATAATTCGTAGGCCTGAAGAATATGCTGGTTAGCGGAGAAATAAACAGAGCGGGCGATGTTTCTTCATGCAGAGAACGGGTAAACAGCTGCCCCAAAGGCAGAGCTCACACAGCGCGCTCCGCAGGCCAACATATAGGCTGGGGACTTGCGCGCGAGAAAACCCACGTACCTTCTTCATGATACCAGCCTTGCGCTTGGAAAAGGTAATGTGTCGACGCGACTTGTCCTGGATGAACTTGATCTCAATCTTCCTGCGCTCGCGTCCGGGCTTATCATCATCGTCGTCGTCGTCGTCTGCGGCCGGGCGAGGGCGCTTGGTGCCGCGGTTTGCATCGCCAGCAACGAGGGCGCCATTGTTGCCAGCGCCGTCGTCGTGGACAGAGGGAGACGCGTTCTGGTCGTGCTCGGTGATTTCTGAGGCCATGGTGGGTGTCGCGAGTGAGATTGGTTACGGGTGTTTGGGCGGAACGACTGGCCTAACTGCTTGTGGTTTGTGTGGGGATTTCCTGTTTGGAGAGAGTCGGCGTGGAGTTCAGGGCAGCTCGTTACAGGCGAGTGCAGACGTCTGGAGAGTCGGGTTAGGCCCAAAAGAATCGGGGCGGATGAAAGAGGAAAAGCAGGCGCGCTTGGAATGAAAAGAGACAAGTTAAGAGGTCGGGGGCTGCGCTGCCTGAACCCTTTGTGGAGAGGGTGGGCGGGCAAAGAATGCAAGGAAAAGGCCGCCAGACGGAGCTCGGTCGCACATCAGTGCCGGGCGGACGAGGACCGCGGGTGCAGGTGCAGCTAATAATACTGCGCGGCCGGGGTGGGAAG